>JACEEZ010000391.1:472500-490000 GCA_016584305.1 Chionoecetes opilio
AACACTCGCCGGCGGTGGCGAGTATTCCGATTGGGGACAATTCCAGGTACCATTAAAGGCTGGCAAACGTGACTTAACTATACCATTCAGGGGCAATGAGGGTCAGCCATCCTGAGTGACCTAACCATATAAAGCAGGGTCACTGAGGGGCAGGCCACAGGCACCAACATACAGGGAGGTCCCGTTATACGAGCATTCGGTACATGAGAATCCGATGATACGAGATGTGTAAATTAGGGTCTATTTTCAATATACGAGATCGAAAATCCAATGGTACGACATTCAAACTGGGGTGAGTAAAATTATCAAGTTCAAAATGTTCGCCATACCATCCCAGGCTGGACAAAGGGGGATTTGGTTGACCCCAGTGAGGTCACCTCTAGCAAGCCGTGACCTGAAGGGTAATTAAGCATATGGCGCAGCCTGACATTTAGGGGTAGTTAGCAGGTGTGCGACCCCAACCTTGGGACCTCAGTCAGGTCACCCCTAGCAAGGCGTGACCTGAAGGGTAATTAAGCATATGGCGCGGCCTGACCTTTAGGGGTAATTAGCAGGTGTGCGGCCCCAACCTTGGGACCTCTACACTACCTTCTCTTGTATCACGCGGTGTCCCCTACATTACAACGTCTTTTTTGCTTGTTATGCATGTTTTATGTTTAATTAATGTGCAGTTATGTTATTTTGTGTACTATTTTCTCTTTCAGAATGCTTTTTCTACAGAATAGGTAGTACAGTGTGGGTAATATAGACGCTGTGTGTTTGTTGTGTTTGCTATAGATTATTTTTGCTTGAAAAACATGTTTTTTTTTTTTTTTTAATTGATGGGGTCCTGGAACCAAACCTATATTTTACCATTAGTTATGTGTTTCGTTATACGAGATTTCGCTTTACGAGTATGCCAAGTGGAACCTAACTGCTCGTATCTTCGGGACCTCCCTGTATACTACATAGAGATCACTCTTGGCCAAGACCTCCTTACCAAGGCTGGTGTCCATTGCCACTATATCACATCTTACGCACCTCAGAGATCGCTCATGCCGTTGATGAGGCCCTCAGTGACTTTAGTGATAGTGATGCGAGTGAATTAGATGATAGATAGTGTGGACGATAAAGACTATATATGTAGTAATTCCGAGAGCAAGAGTGGGGAGGATAGAAAGGTACTGACCCAGAGTCGCTCTCAATATGCATTGGTGAGACGCACTGGCATTCTCAACATTCCCCATAGTACCAGGAATCGATTATATCCTGAAGATCGTGATGAAGAATACCCAGAATAATTGTAAGTAATATACCGTATTTGCCAGCACATAGGACGCATTTTTTTCTAAGAAAGGGAATGCAAAATTCACCCTGCGTCTAATGCGGCCATATTACTAATGAGAGGTCGGGCAGAGCATGTAGAATGGCCGGTGGTGTATTTCTAAGGGTGTCTCAAGTGATCTGTGTTGAGCAGTAGACCACTGAACACAAATTTGTATCTGTGTTACTAATAATATTAACAGTAATGCATAATACCAAGAAAAAGTTGGAGTTTAAGAGAAAACAAGAGGTGGGGCAACAAGGTGGCGGTTTCTGCTGCCAAGATGGCCGTCATATGTAAACATCACCCCCCCCCCCCTCCCGCAGTCCTGCTGCCGCTCTCCACTGTAAATGAATGGGAGACAGGGTAGGCCTTTATACACCTCGATCCCTCAATCCTCACCCTTGTATCTCTATTGATAAGGAAATTGTAAACTGTTACTGGAAGAGTGCTAGTAATAAGGCTGCAACGGTACCTGTAGACGGGACAGAAGCCTTCCCCACATCACACCAAGACCAAGACCCATCACGGCGCCAAAACTTCATCCGCCTCAAGGCCGAATCACACCATACCATCATGCCTTGACCTGTACCTTCCTGAGGAAGACTAATCAATCCTCGCGACTGTGATAGATTCACAAGAGTAAACCGTGGCGAATATCTTCGATCCCGACATCGGTGCCCTTCAACAAAAACAAAAAGGTAATAGTTACCTTACAGTGTAATATGTTGGTAATTTTTTGTTATTGGTCAACCACCGATTTAGAGGCCGAAGTTTAGTTTTCCTGAATAGTTTTGGTGTATTTTGAATTAATCTGGCTCTCGTTTTTGTCGGAAATCAATGTTTCTTTACATGTGTGGGGGGGGGTGGTGGGGGGGGGCTGACCGTCCTGCCCCTCCAGGCCAACCCCGCAAACATTGCTAAGCTTCACACTGCCAATGCCTTTAATATTCTATTGCGCCATGGGAAATGGGGCTTAAAATACACAGAATGAAGAAAAAGATACACGATAATGGAGGTAAGAATCCTAAGACTTTTGAAAGCCCACTACCGAAATAATACCATTATCTTTACTGCAAATTTTCCACAAAGTCTAAACACATAGCAGAAAAGCAACAAAGGCAAACTTACAACATTAAATCTAAGGTAAATGTCATAGGTAGATAATATTAGAATATCAATTCGTGGAACATCCTGCAATAAATGATGACCGATTTTGGTTACCCTACACATTCTCTTTACATTTTAACTAGTATAATTTTTCACTCACATTCACTGCACTGTGAATTTTGTATGGGTACATGCTCAAACATGTACTATTTGGATACATGCTCAAAATAATGTTTTCCCTTGTAAAACTTTTTTTTTTTTTTTTTTTTTTAATTTACGTAAAGTATATGTCCTCAAAAGACTAATCATTATTTTTTTCTCAAAATATTGATGTAAAATACGGATGCGTTTTATGCGCCGGCAAATACGGTATATTAGAACATACGTATACCAAAAAATAATGGTGAAAAACAATAAATACAGTCGATCCCCAATTTAACGGACTCCATTCCCGAGACAAATTTGCGGGCAAGAATGGCATGCCAGACCGCTTATCGCCGCTCTAATTGTCAACTCAACATAATTTTTCTAGTTTTATTTTGGAATGCTTGGGTTTTAAAGTTTTAATGTATCAGATATTAATATACACACAAACCTCGATTTCCCGACTAATAGGGGGGAGCACTGGTCCGGGAACTGCAAAAGTATAAAAATCGGTATAAAAATACCGCAGGTATAAAAAAAAAAAAAAAAAAAAAAAAAAATCCGATGCCATTACCCACCCCCGGACGTTTATCCTATCCTAGTATTTACTGTCCGGCAACCGACAATATCAACTACCCCGCCGCGGACTTTTACGTCCGCTGAGCATGCAGCCACCTGGCGGGAGGCAGCAGAAAGTGTTCAATAGTCTCAAGAGACGTTCCTGCACCAGGGGCAGTGGGGGTCAGGGGACTTACGGAGGCTGTGCAGGTAAACCGTGAGTGTCGTGTGCCCAAATGTAAACAATACGACCGCTGAGCATGCTGCCACCTGGCGGGAGGCAGCAGAAAGTGTTCAAGTCTCAGAAATGTTCTTGCACCAGGGGCAGTGGGAGTCAGGTGACTGACGGAGGCCGTGCAGGTGAACCGTGAATGTTGTGTGCCCAAATGTAAACAATACGACCGCTGAGCATGCTGCCACCTGGTGGGAGGCACGGACACTGACCAGGGGTGACAGGAGACGCTCGGACCGCTGGACAACTTGGTCAATTTACGAACAGGACCAGGCATTTGAACGTAAAAAAAAAAAAAAAAAAAAAAAAAAAAAAAAAAAAAAAAAATGTCCGAGACTGACATATCCCCGGACCTCGGATTTTGTCCGGCAAATCCAATATCCGGGAAATTGAGGTCCGGGAAATCGAGGTTTGTGTGTATATAAGGAAGGAGCCTCTGTTGCTAGTGATTTAATGGTAGAAGGTGTGTATGTGGGTTAAAATAGTGAATATTAGTATTACGGGATGGACGAAAGAATGTTTATCCGTCACTCCCCCGTCGCCCGTCACCTAAACACCTTTAAATCACCCTTATTCAAGGTGACACATGGTGCTACACTGATCAAGATAATGACACGTGTATATAACAGCTCACCATAATCCCTACGATGTATAATAATGAGTAATAAGACGTTAAACCCTGCTCATCTTGCTGGCGGAGGAACGAGCGCCCTGCCTCCTCTCACGACAACACACTGTTATCCGCCTCACCTGTGTGTTCCGGCGTGGAAGACACAGCTGGCAGGCGTGGGTGACACGCTGCGGCCTTGCTGGTATTTTCATCTCTTTACTCATATACAGTCAAACCTCGAGTTTCTAACGTCTCCCTTTTCGAACAAATCGGTTCACGAACAGAATTTCAAACTCATAATTGCACCGGTTGCCGTACGATAACTCGGTTGCCGAAGTTTTTTTTTTTTTTTTTACATCACAAAGGACTGGCCAAGGGCACAACAAAAAGAGTTAACACAAAGCCCGCTTAGTTGCCAGTCCCTATAAAGAAGACAGTAAGAGAATTAAAAAAGTTATAATGAAATTTTTTTTATAATATAATATTGCATTGCATTTATAAGCATTTTTATGCATGAAATACAGCTAAAAAGGTAAAAAAAAGGTCTTTATTTTTGGGGTCAGGAACGGATTAATTGATATTATATTGTTTCTTATGGAAAAATGTGTTTCGGTTTTAGAACAACTTTTGGGAACTAATTATGTTCGAAAACTGAGGGCATGTCTGTATATGACTTATGTAAGTCTGGAGACTTACTACCTCTCCTAATACCAGTCCCGAGCAGTCGTGGGTGAGCGTGCAGGTTTACCACCAAATCTACCACCTACCCGCGCTGTGGATGTAGGTAGTGTTAGGTGACAGGAACTACCACGTGTAGGCCTCGCGGCCTCTTGTAGCTTTCTTATTTTCTTATGTTCTTATGTGAGTTACCACCTACTTGGGAGTTACCACCTACAAGCAGGTGGTAAGTGCTTCGTGGATCTCCCCCCAGGTGTTCCTGCCAAATCCAGCATGTAGCGCCAGTCACTGTTTTCCTCCCAACATACCTACACAGTCTGGTTGTGTTTGTGATTATTTCTCATTTATTTCACAATTCTTCTGGTGTTTTTCCTATATTTTCACACCCTTGGGAAAATACCCTCCCACTAATGGACCACTTCTCCCCCCTTTTAGTCCGTTAAATCTAATGTCGACTGTACTCGTATTTCAGCGTCTCATATATCACCACTCTAGTAAATTAAGTGCCTATATATATGTCTGTTTGTGTAATCTACTTCACATACCAAAAACATATACCAGAAATCATTCTAAGTTACATACTTAAGGAAATAAGAAAATTCATATTCGGCTAGACATGTGATCGCCGAAAGACGATAGTGTCAAAAGTGTTGAGAATTGTCCAGAATGATATACATGGTGTCCAAAATGACATAAATGATATCTTATAAGTTTAATCAGTTGCAAAAAAGCTTATTTACCAAGAAAATAATAACAAAAAAATATTGCCTATATTTGCATTCTGCTGTAATTTACGTACTCACAGTTCCCTTCGTACACATGCACAACCCTTATAAACACGTGCCCTTCCTCTCTGCACTCGATATACCTGGACGTCCCACGCTCAGCCACCTTCCTGGCTGATTGAACCTGTAGTGGAAGCCCAATGTTGCCGTTTCCGAGTTTTGCTTTTCCGACTATTTTCAAGATGATACTATTTTTTATGATAGATTTTGATGGTGTGTTTTTGGCAAAATCGCTTTAATTTTTTTTTTATGGTGTTAGGTGGAGACGTCCCATCAAAAAGCATAACTACCCAGGAAAAAAAAAAATCATATTAATTCAGAACACATCAAAACTTATCCGAAAATAGTTCAGTCCTCGTAAATAACAGATATGATAGAACACAGCATTGGGGTTTGGGGTGGTGGCTACCCACTGGCCCGCTACCTGCCCTGCACTGGGCCGCCACCAGCTCCGCTCCGCCATGACTAATCTAACCTAACCTTTTTGTAACCTCCTAACCAGACTATACACTAATTGGGTTCTTGGTTCTTTAATTCTTAATTTTCCGAGCCAGCTCAAACATGGAAATACTCAGAATGACGAGATCTACACAATGAAATAGGTAAGGATATATTATCTGGAGGATGCACTAATACATTGTAATACCCGCAAAGGCAACCTTACACTAGTCTACAAAAAAGACAGCCTCAGAACATACTACGAAAATGGCAGCCTCACCACAGTCTACAACACAACAGCCCAGGAAAAGGTAGCTATGGAGCAACCTATACAACTTAAAATTAGGCATGAAACTTGGCTAGGCTGGAGTCTAGCCTAGCGGCCGTCACGCAGAGATCATGGTATAAACACTGGTAAATATCATCCTTATTGCAGTCTCCAATTTTTTTTTCTTCCATTTGATAGTTTTTGTGTTCATTTGAGTGTTTGAGGCCTCATTTGTTGTGCAAATGAATAATAACCATAATATCACCATGATAATGTTGAGCCCAAGATAGTGAGGAGGGTTATGAAAATCAGAGAAAATGTGGGTAAAATAGTAAATATATAAAGAAAAATTTGTGAATAGAACAAAACCTACCCTTACCCTTACGTACCTGAATTTAAAAAAATCATCACACAAAAAAACATACAGGCATACACTATAAAAGAAAAATTATGATACCACAACTCCACTGGTTATGGTAAGATTGCCCGCTAAGGAAACTGCAATAAAAGTGATAAATACCCTAAATACGTCACACTTACCTACTCTATGAAAACAGCAATTTATGGAAACCAACGGTATTTGTTATCTATTTACCTTTACGTCAGGGTACTCCGTAGTGTAGTGGTTAGCACGCTCAGCTCACAACCGAGAAGTCCCGGGTTCGATCCCCGGGCGGAGCGAAGGAACATGGGTGGTCTTTCTTAAAACCCGAGCCCCTGTCCACCCAGCAGTGAATGGGTACCAAGTGTTAGCCGGGGGTTTGTGACCCCCCTCCCGGGGTGGTGGCTTCGGCCAACACTAAGCTGCAGCGGTAGGTCACTACGGCTCTGAAGAATTATCCTCTAAACAAACAAACCTTCCTATAAACATCACTAAGCAAATGTAATGCAATAACTGGCTGCACCTGAGCTCCTCCCTAGCTATATAATAATTGTAAATTTTCGTTATTGGGCAACCACCGATTTTGAAGCCAAAACTTGATTTACTTGAATAGTTTTGATGTGTTTTCAATTAATCTGGCACTCGTTTTTGTCAGAAATCAATGTTATTTACAGGTGTGGGGGGGTACTCGCCCAGCCTCGCAAACCATGCTCCGCTTCACACTGCCATAGTACGTATTGATATTTTTTTTTTTTTTTTTTTATTATCTGTTACTAAACCAAACCCCACCTGTAACCTTATCTAAACTAATCTGATTTAACCTAACTTTACCGTTTCTGGCTAGAATAACGGTAGATTTTTGGTAGTACAGTAAACCCTCTATAAACCGAACTTTGTTAACCCGTTGAGCCCCACCAAAAATGTATAATTTTGTAACACTCGGACCCGTCAATTTTTTACCTTTTTTTCTCACAGAAATCCGTTAAACTCACATAGTTATAACACGTAAACCCAAAAAAATCACTCATCATAGCCATTTAGTAGTCAATAGGGGGAGGGGGGTCCTACTTGCCGACCGTAGCTTTAAATCTCCCGCGCGGCTTGTCCCGCTAGCAGGGACATGGTGCGGCGGTGCCAAGTGTCC
The DNA here is from genome assembly GCA_016584305.1 of Chionoecetes opilio. Classification (NCBI taxonomy): domain Eukaryota; kingdom Metazoa; phylum Arthropoda; class Malacostraca; order Decapoda; family Majidae; genus Chionoecetes; species Chionoecetes opilio. Next base: position 480,153 of record JACEEZ010000391.1, read on the forward strand.
GTCAGCGTCAAGCATCAGACATTGGTTCATATCATAAGTGTGTTGATCGAGCTACTTAAACACGTAGGAGTAACGACATAATGCACTTGTAACTTTTATGAGTGTAGTAGCTATAGTTCTTTTAGTAACATAAATCTAATTTTTTTGTGAAAGTTTGGCACAAAGGCCGAGCTGCATGTTGATTACCATGGCGATGAAGCAGCTTCGGCCGCCGCGGCTCTACCTTTCAGCTCTGAAAATCGCAGTTTATAATTTCCCTCCCGAAAAGTGAAAAATAAAAGAAAGCCAAGAAAACACCTAGTTATTACCGTAAATGGCGGCGTATAAGTCGACCAGGCGTATAAGATAAGATACTTTGATCCTATCTAGACACTTTGCAAGTACCAACTACAAGGTTATTGACTATACAAAGCGCCACCACGCCAGGACGAACTTGGTGGACTCGAACCGCTGACCGAATGCGCAGGGACTCTGCAAACTCTAACCAGTAACTCTACCAACCGCGCCACCCTGGCGGGTACCAGGCGTATAAGTCGACCCCAAGATTATTAGCTCAAGATTACGGGTTAGGCCTATACTTGCCGTATAAGTCGGCCCCAAAAATACGGAAGGCTACTGGTAGGCCAAAGCTTGAATGTGGATATGCTACGGTACAGTATACGGTAACCTGTCGCAAAAACACATAACACCACACCACTTATATGAAGATATGAATCTATACTACAGGTCTGTCTCTTGTTTTCACTTGAAAAATACCATAGTTCCCTGATAGTACCGCTATATACTGTATATAATAGTAAAACACGGTAGTAGCCTACCTATGACTGGACCGCACTCACCCTCCGCCATTTGCATTCGCCAGTGTTTACACTCTGTGTATCAGCTGTTGGAAACAGCTGTGGGTGGAACTGCTGCTAAACGTCTTCTCCAGTTATCGCTTTTGCTGTATGTAATAGTAAAACACGGTAGTACCTGTATATAATAGTAAATTTTGCTGTATATAATAGTAAAACACGGTAGTACCATTTGCATTCGCTAGTGTTTACACTGTGTCTGAGGGTGGAACTGCCTCTAAACATCTTCTCCAGTTATCGCTTTTGCTCTGAAAGTGGCGCATATTATAGTTGTCTGACTGGAGTTACGGTAGTTTGTGTACAGCGATTGTTAGTAGTGCTGTTCCACTTGTTTGGCACTTGGTGGTAAAGGTTCGCATTTTATCCTTCCCGTATAAGTCAACCCCTAGTTATGGAGAGATTTTTCAGGCTCAAAGAGTCGACTTATACGCCGCCATTTATGGTATATTTACACATGGAGCAGAAAGCATGGTCTAGGCGCATGAAAAAATCAAGCTGTGAGGGGCACGGGAGGGACGGGAGGTGAGTTGCCAAGACATGTATACTTGCTTCACATTCTGACTCACCATGTGTGTGAATATTTAAACGCTATAACCCGGCGATACAAGGTTGAAATTGTACGGAGATACAAGGTTGAAAAGTTGCAACGGCTGAGAGCCGTCAGTGAGGCTGAAAGTTACACACATATGCGACGGTTCGGAGCCGTCAGTGGGGCTGAAAGTTACACACATATGCGACGGTTCAGAGCCGTCAGTGGGGCTGAAAGTTACACACATATGCGACGGTTCAGAGCCATCAGTGGGGCTGAAAGTTACACATATGCGACGGTTCAGCCATCAGTGGGGCTGAAAGTTACACACATATGCGACGGTTCAGAGCCGTCAGTGGGGCTGAAAGTTACACACATATGCGACGGTTCAGAGCCATCAGTGGGGCTGAAAGTTACACACATATGCGACGGTTCAGAGCCGTCAGTGGGGCTGAAAGTTACACACATATGCGACGGTTCAGAGCCGTCAGTGGGGCTGAAAGTTACGCACATATGCGACGGTTCAGAGCCGTCAGTGGGGCTGAAAGTTACACACATATGCGACGGTTCAGAGCCGTCAGTGGGGCTGAAAGTTACACACGTATGCGACGGTTCAGAGCCGTCAGTGGGGCTGAAAGTTACACACATATGCGACGGTTCAGAGCCATCAGTGGGGCTGAAAGTTACACACATATGCGACGGTTCAGAGCAGTCAGCGGGGCTGTATGGGTTAAACTGAATTTCGGATAAACCAAACGCCGTGTTGCCTTCGAACAAGCTTCTGATATACCGCTCTAGTTCGACATAATCGGCGATTGGTGAGCAGACTGAACATGTTGGCCGACCCGTGCGTCTCAGTTTACACTCGGCCCTCATTGTGTGTGGACTACTCACTCGTGTGCTCTCTCGTCCCGCGTGTTACAGTACATAGTTAACTTAGTTTGAACACGTATAACCGAACAACGCCTCTCATAAACCGCTGTTTGGTTTATGAAGCGGACAACCGATCATTCTATAAACAGAACTATCGGATATTGCGATCGACCCTTCCCCCCAATTGGTTCGGTGTATCGAGGGTTTACTGTATGTACATGTAATGACATTGATATTCAATAGACAAGTTGTCTGTTATGAGAAGACTTAAGAAATGTGTTCTGCCATGTTTGTAGAGTGACATAGTATATATAATTCCAAACCAAAAAATTTTATTCATGCTGTAAAAGTGGTGATAAAATTAATTGCTCGAAATTGCTCGAATTGTGCCGCGGAGCACAGCAGATGCTGCAGTAGTGGCCCACTACTGCTGTGTAGTGACCCAAACCAAGATATAACCAAGAATAGACATGATAGACAGATATGCAGATAGACATGCCAGACAGATATGCAGATAGACATGATAAGATATGCCAGACCATAGACCACTGTATACCTGGACTGTTCACGCGACAATGTTTTGAATTGCGGGGCTGCATAGGGGCCTGCGGGGCGCCCGACAAAGAGATATAGTGGTCTATGGACTATCATATAGACTGGTTTATCAGTATATATGGTATACTGTAATCTTCGTAAATGTTTGTTCTATAATATTATCAAATAAAAAACAGTAAAACATGCTAAAGAAATGCCATTACGAGACTATGAAGAAATATGCATGAACTTAATATTCACTTAACTCTTTGCCATTTAAAACTTTGCGAGTCAACTTTTATCATGAAGGGTATCAATAGAAGCGCAATTTTATTAGCTTTCCATTGATGTATTTCGTTATCTGATAAATTAATTAGAACCATGCATAAATTAGCGTTAAATAAATTAATAAAATCATCAATCGGGTAATTTTCCCGATTGATGATGTTATTTATTTACTTATATATTTCGTTTTCTGATAAATGAATTAGTACCATGTATAAATTAGCGTTGACTAAATAAATAACCTCATAAATCGGGAAAACTACCCGATTGATGAGGTTATTTATTTAGTTAACGCTAATTTATGCATGGTTCTAATTCATTTATCAGATAACGAAATATAACAATGGAAAGATAATAAAATTGCGCTTCTATTGACACCCTTCATGATAAAAGTTGACTCGCAAAGTTTTAAATGGCGAAGAGTTGAAGTGAATATTAAGTTCATGCATATTTCTTCATAGTCTCGTAATGGCATTTCTTTACCGTGTTTTACTGTTTTTTATTTGATAATATTATAGAACAAACATTTACGAAGATTACAGTATATCATATATACTGATAAATCAGTCTATATGATCCGTATATATATATATATATATATATATATATATATATATATATATATATATATATATATATATATATATATATATATATATATATATATATATATATATATATATGAATCCGAGCGGCCCTCCGACTTCAGGCCCTTGCGCGACAGGCTGATATTCCGTGCGCAGTCCAGGTATACAGTGTCTATGGCCAGACATATCTGAAGATAGACATAAGGCATGTCAGAGATATGCAGTTAGACATAAGACATGCCACAGATATGCGGATAGACATGACAGACGTGCCAGACATATATGATAGACATGCCAGATTGCACAGGAACAAACACTATCTGTCTACGTATTTCCATTTGAAAATTCATCAAATAATAATTATAATCTAATGTAACCATCAAACTAACCTAACCTAACCCTTAACCTAACCTAACCTATGAAAAAAATTATGTTTGCACATTTCACACCCGTTTTGACCTATATATACAGTAGAAAGATAAAAAATACTTGAATCTAGACCCAGTCATGTTATACATATTAGCCAATAACTTATCTTTGGCAAGTGTCTTAACAAATTTCTAATTTTTTTTTTTTTTTTTTTTTTATAAGGCTTCTTCCATTTGTGCCCAAGCTGCATGAACCAGTTCTTTCAGTTCAGGGTTGGGTTCTGGGTTCAGGGTTGGGTTCGCGTGTCACAAATGGAACGCAAAAACCCCGTTTTTTGTTTACAAACATACTCAGCTGGCGAGGCAATTTAGAGAGAGAGAGAGAGAGAGAGAGAGAGAGAGAGAGAGAGAGAGAGAGAGAGAGAGAGGAGAGAGAGGGGAGAGAGAGAGAGAGAGAGGAGAGGAGAGAGAAGAGAGAGAGAGAGAGAGAGAGAGAGAGAGAGAGAGAGAGGAGAGAGAGAGAGAGAGAGAGAGAGAAGAGATAAAACGAGAGAGAGAGAAAGAGAGAAGAGAGAAACGAAGAGAAAGAGAGATAACGGAGAGAGAGGAGTAGACGAGAGAGAGACGAGAGAGAGAGAGAGAGAGAGAGAGAGAGAGAGAGAGAGAGAGAGAGAGAAGAGAGAGAGAGAGAAGAGAAGAGAGAGAGAGAGATAACGAAGAGAGAGAGATAACGAGAGAAGAAGAGAGAAGTAACGAGAGAGATAACGAGAGAAACGAGAGAAGAGAGGAGAGATAGACGAGAGATAACGAGAGATAACGAGAGAGAACGAGAGAAGAAACGAGAGAGATAGACGAGAGATAACGAGAGAGATAACGAGAGAAACGAGAGATAACAAGAAGGAGACGAGAGTAGCGAGAGATAACGAGATAACGAGAGATAACGAGAGATAACGAGAGATAACTCGAAGATAACGAAAGATACGAGAATAACGAGAGAGGATAACGAAGTACTCAGTAGCTGCTATGGTAACAGGATCATATCACGTTTAAGATCGCGGGAACGCATGGCCACCACCAGGGCCTCTTTTATGCCGTCTGACATCCTCTCCGACTCGTTCATGCGGAAAACCCTTCACGATAAGAGAAATCAAGCCCAAGGGCCCAAGGCGACCATTGTTTGTTATGAACTGAAAACTCTACCCAAGCTACCCACCTCTCAATGTGAGTAGAGAAAGTTCACGGGTTTTGCTGAATCACTACGCGCTTTGCCTCGGACCCAGGTTTTCGTACGCAAATGGAACGCCTGAACTCTTGGGTTCCGTGAACTGGTTCTTGAAATGTCGCAAATGGAAGAGGCCTATACTTGTGTAGGATTTTACAATTCTTTTCAGTATCAAAAGTTCTCAGTATCAAAAGTTCTATCTAATTTCGATAACCTATGTAAGCTGCGTGTGGGTAGGCAGTGTGGGGTGAAGGTGTGCTGTATAGGGCGTGTGAGTGAGTCGTGTCGGGTGCAGGGCAAATATGAGTGGATTGGCAGTAGAAAACACAGACTGAAGCAGTATTACGATATTATCCCTTACATTTCAACAGTAAGTTTGGCTAATATTTAGAGCATGACTGTGTCTGGATTCAAGTATTTTTCACCTTTCTACTGTTTCTATAGGTCAGAACGATTGTGTAAGTAACAATGAAATGTTGTGCAAACATAAAAATTTTCATTGGCTAGGTTAGGTTAGTTTAAGGGTTAGGTTAGGTTAGTTTGAGGGTTAGGTTAGGTTAGTTTAATGGTTTGATTAGGTTATTATTTGGTACTTTTACAAATAGAGAGTGTTTTTGTTCCAGTCAATACGTCTAAAAAGTGAATTTTTAAAAATCTGTCATCACTTTTTCGAATTGAAAAAAAACACATTTTTTGGAGGTTTGGGTAAAACTGCACAACAACAACTCCAATACTCTTTACTAAAAATCTTCCCCTCTACCCAAAAAACTTGGGGACCTGATCAGGAAGCGGCGTTTTGGGTGGCGGAGACAAAAACAAATTATGAAAAATAAAGAAGTCAATTAGGCCTATGTTCCTCAACAAATAGTGGCCTAATCTAGGAAAAGATCTGAATAAACTAAACCTAACCTAACCTAACCTAGCCTACCCTATACCTAACCTAACCTGGGATATTAACCTTCTAGCCTTTTCCTTTGGACTTGGAATTTTTCAGGCATCTCAGACTTTGTTTGTTTGTTTGTTTAGAGGATAATTCCTCAGGGCTGCAGTGATCTACCGCTGCAACTTAGTGTTGGCCGAAGCCACCATCCAGGGAGGGGGGTCACAAACCCCCGGCTAACACCCGATACCCATTCATTGCTGGGTGGACAGGGGCTCGGGTTTTAAAGTAATTGTCCAGACCCATTTTTTCTTTGCATAATTATGTTGAATGTTCATTCAAAATACCTAATCCACAAAAAATTATTCATTTTCACGCCTTATTTCCCTAAAAACATGACTTTTGTAAAAAGCGCGGGAAAAACAACAGCCACATTCCAGCCGTGGCGCGAAACTTGCTGGCGACGTCACAGGGGGTAAGCCTCCCAGCCCCACCCGACACAGACACACGGAGACTCAGAGAAAAATACAGTACCCTTAGAATCCCGGGTGCTTCTGGTATATTTTTTATGCGACACGGCACATACTTGCATCCTGCATGGGCACAGCAAGAAAGCTTAGCCCTTCCCGAGAGCTTAGCACCCATTCACAACCAACACGGCGACGATATATGTGCGCAGACCTTTGGAGCGACGGGGAGCGGCTGGTACTAGCCAGGGTACTGCAGCCCTCTCATCTCGGTGGCCTTGCTACTACCCGCCGCTCCCCGCTGCTTCCCGCCGCTGCACACATCTGCACACATATATCATCGCCCCACAGTTGGCAAATGGGTGCTAAGCTCTCGGGAAAGGCACAGCCCCCACGCTCCACCCACACAGGATGCAAGTACATGCCACATCGCACAAAAAATATACCAGAAACACCCAAAATTCCCCAAGTACTACATTTTTCTCCGAGTCTCCGCGCATCTGTATCAGGCAGGGCTGGGAGGCTCACTGTTGTGACGTCGCCGACCCATGGTGCGTCGTCTGCTGATCAACAGTTGTGTTTTGAGAGCATGGGGAATTTACAGATTTTGAATGCGGGTCATTTTAAAACGGGTGACTGGATGCAAAATGTGACAACATATTGTTGATATACTCGATCATGGCTATATTTTGACTGCATTAAATCAGGAATGATGAAATGGTCTGGACGATTACTTTAAGAAAGACCACCCATCTATCTTCGCTCCGCCCGGGGATCGAACCTGGGACTTCTCGGTTGTGAGCCGAGCGTGCTAACCACTACACTACGGAGTACCCATTTGTAGAGGCAGTGTGGTTTAAACAGGGCTGACCGCACACTGGAACCTTTGCAGATAATTTATGAAGTAGAGTAAGTGTACTATATGCTGCTATGCTGCTGTAATGTCATTCAGATAAGCTTGGAACAGTGCTTATGCAGTTTAACCGAAAGCTTGCAACTGTCATAAACTAAATTTTTACCGTAAGTTTCCAGAGAGAACTGTAGATGTGTTCTGTGGGTGTGCTGTGTAGGCGTCAGTGGTCTGTGTGATCTGATCGTACTGTTTGTGGTGTATGCTGTTTGTGGTGTATGCTGTGTGTGTGTGTGGGCAGGGGCGTTCCTAGAGTATTTGGCACCCGGGCGGGGAGCATATTCCCGTTTTCTGTGAATGTATGTGGCGTTTACTCTTGAACACGTCAAGTTAGGTTACGTTAGGTTACGGATACGGTGGGTAAGGGTCTCCTGGTCTATGATGAGTAACTTTGTGTTGGAATCACAATGAGGGTATTTTCGAGAAGTTCCTATGGTTAATTTCGGAGCTACAGCCAAGCGTCTTCACTCAGAAACCACACACTCGCATAGAGAACGGGATTGTGCGGGCCGGGACCTAATCATGCCACCCCGTCCTCCCAGAGATGAATAAATACACACATGAAATACACAGTAGACATATATAATATATGCACAAAATAAAAAAAATAAAAAAAAATTTAGATGCTGGATATTTTGCATATTAATTAATTAAGGATGTTTGTAGCTCAAATTAATCGTAAGCTATGCACAGCCTTAATTATAAAATGATAATAATGAGGAAAATATTTTGACAATTCTAATTTATTCACCTATTCATCCCCACTCCTACAAGAAATAAGATTTACCATCAGAAAATTGAAAAAAATTACCATTCACCCCTATGGCAATGATGCACTCCGTGGCTGTCACCCACAAGCACTGCTGATTTTCTCTCGTCAATCCTTGCATTGCATCTGTCCATCAATCACAGGCGTCACTATAAAAATCCTGCCTGCGCTACCACGGGCGAGAGCCAACCAACACAGCCCTCAAGTGAACCTCCAGGGCCTACCATCTGAGCCCTAGAGGTCACTCACTGGCTACAGGCGCTAGAGGCATAAAGTTATAAAAAAAAAAAACTAATGGGACTGTTGACATTATATGTGGCTGGCTGGCAACTTCTTAATCCGTATTCACTTTGCATGAGCTGCGAGTTCCACCCCCATGCCATCCACGTGGCACCCCTCATTATCTATAGCCAGGGGGCGGACCCCCCCCCCCCCCGGTCCTTAGTACGCCACTGGGTGTGGGGTTGTGGGTGCAGGTGGTGGGCGGTGACGATGTGGATGTTCTGTGTTGCGGTAATATGGATGGGCATCAAGGGTTATTATATGTTGCGTGGACGTGTATGGGCTGTGTGGATATGGCACCGCGGCAGCACGTGTTGAACGTAAACAAAGAATGGATTATGGAAGGCATGACCTGGCTGGATTTTTCTTTAACACTCATCTCGTCACAAAGAAACATATTTCGATATTCAGCACCTTCTCTACACATTCCAGGCATATTCAACAACAAAATTAATCATGAATTGAAGGCAAAAAATTACATCGAACATGAAAAAAAATCGAAAAACTTATCTAAAATCTCAGCTGCGTGACGCAACGCCCGCCGCTTGTTGTCAGCTGAGGTTCTTCCGTTTTCCTTTATTGGTTTTTGAGACAAACTAATATAAATCCATTAGGGGTAAGACTTTGGAAGAAGTCCTTCACCCCTATCTTTTTCTTCTTCCCCCTATAGCCAACAAGCCTGGGGAACTGGCGGGAATGCGGGGTTTTTGGGTAAAGGTAAAAGGTAAAGATGGGAGCATACGCTAAGCTGCGCGTGGCATGTGGTGCTCATCTCCGTGGCAGTAGCCCTTAGAGCCTGTGGTGGGTGAGAACCCGTTACCCCGGGACACAGGGCTAGTGTGACCCCCGGGTTACCACAGTTACCTTCCCCAGGTTACCCCAGGCACCCATTTATCAACCCCGAAAGGAAGTAAGAACAGCTGGGTAGGCTGGTCACCGACTTGCCCTGGCCCGGGATCGAACCAGGGCCCGCAGATTCGTAGCCAGGCACGTTAGCCACTGCACCACGGAGGCGGAGGCACTATATTTGGGTGGGGGAAGGAAATATAAGTGATTTATGGCTCCCCAAAAAATCCTCAAAGTCACTATATGTAAAAATCTAACCTAACCTAACCTTAACCACAAAGTATACCTAACCTAACCTAACCTAACCTTAACCACAAAGTATACCTGACCTAACCTAACCTAACCTTAACCACAAAGTATACCTAACCTAACCTAACCTTAACCACAAAGTATACCTAACCTAACCTTAACCACAAAGTATACCTAACCTAACCTAACCTTA
>JACEEZ010000391.1:507500-530000 GCA_016584305.1 Chionoecetes opilio
CCTTATATAGTCTAAGAATGCCTTACTCCAAGTACCGCCCTAAAGCCCCTACACCCACCACCTCAGCCATCCCGTGCGTTCGGAAGGGGAGAGTGAGAGGGGCCCCATTTTCGCCAACTTACGTGCGAGAGTAAGTTACTCGGAAGGGCAGCNAAGGACATCCGTCAGACGTAGCCTTCCGAGGATCTAGGCCAGAAAGGGCAAAGAAAACATCATTACGAAGGAATGAACAAGCATAGTATTGTCATAGAAAAACAAGCATAATATAGTCAGAGGGTGGAGGAGAAGGAGGAACAAGCCTTTCATCAACCAGAGTGAAATATTTAGCAAAGGTTTGAGCGAAGAGTTCAGTTTTAGAAATAAATGAGACAGCTGTGAAGCCATCTGGGTGAAGCATAGGAGGAAAAGATGAAGAAGAACAATTGTTAGAGATGTTATTAGCTAGATGCCAGAAATCACGATAGTGGGTCGGTTTACCTAGGATATTCAAACCTATTGTGCCTTTTTTGATAAAAGCACCAATTTTGGCACAGAGGTAGACCAATTTATTATGAAGAAATTTGGATGTGGAGCCATTGTCCAACTGCCCCCTGGCGGCCGTGGCGGCCATTTTCCAAAATGGCCGCCATGTGGCTGCCGAGGAAGACTTATCCCTAGGTGAATGAGATGTACTGAGTAAATGTGCAGGAAAAAAATTATTGTTTTGAATCTGCAATGTTGTGCAAACATATGTTGCGTGTTGTGCTAATGTAGGGTAGCACTTAACAACAAAGAAAGGTGCCCATGTGTTTTTAGAATCTTATCTTATTATCGATTAATTGAATTATTCATAGATTAGCATAACAACCATGACAAACATCTCTCAATTGAACATGTCCTAATTCACTTGGATTCTGAGTGCTCCTTGCATACAACTTTGTCATTTTCCATTTCCAGAACAATGTCGAAGAGCTTCAAACTCGTTGAGCCTCGTGGTGCAGAAGCAGCTCCGTTCTACCTCCGCCCCAGCCAGCAACAGGGACAGACTGGTCATTATGCTTCATATGCAAGAAACGACGCCAGAGTCGCTGACAAGTCCATCCCAGAATACACGCCAAGACAAGGGGAGCAGCTACAGCATTCTGCTAGACATCTGAAGAAGTTCAATGAGCTTGGATTGCTCCCCAACTCTTTTCTGTTGAGTCGATTAGATGAAGGCAGTGACGTTGAAGCAGCATTGAGCGCCAACAATGCACACATACCATAAGGACCTGCAGGCTGAGGTATAACAAGACCAAGTTACAGTCAGCTGAACCGAGCTGAGAAGAGGCACCTGAATATAGGACGTCGACGAAGGAGAGGAAATTTTGCCCGCAAGTGAACTCGATATCTGTCACGGCCATCAAGTACTGAGACGAAAACACCAAGAAGTGAAATGCTTCTTCTGCGGAGAAGCTCCTGGTAGTGCTGGTCTTCATGAAGCTGCGACATTCCAACTGGACTCGCGTGTCAGGTCGTGCGCACTGATTTTGGACGACATGGACCTCCTGATGCAACTGAACGCTGGGGACATGGTTGCACAGCAGGCCAAGTACCATCGAAATTGTCTCCTGAACTTGTACAATCGCGCACGGAAGATTAAGGAAATGGCGGGCAACGGTACAGACGATGAACACGCAATAGCAGGACTTGCTTTTGCAGAGCTAGTGGTGTTTATTGAAGAAGCTCACATGGATGACGAGACGTCTCCGGTCTTCAAACTTGCTGACCTGGCGCAGTTATACACGTCAAGGATGGAACAGCTGGGAGTCAAGCATGAGGGCAGGGTGCACACGACCCGTCTTAAGCTGAGACTGCTTGCTCACTTTCCTAACATGTGTGCACAGCACCAGGGGCGCGATGTCCTGCTTGCATTCAATGAAGACCTCGGCGATGCCCTGGCAAGGCTTGTGAACTGGACAGAGACCTTGATGCTGTCCACCTGGCACGTGCTGCCCAAATTGTGAGACGCCACATCATCGGAGATGCCAAGGTGTTCAACGGGTTTCCTGCAGGATACCAACAGGACTCCGTGCACACCATGCTGCTTGCCTTGGTCACTATGATTTTGGAAGGTCCCAGTATCAAGCACCAGAGTGAAAGCCACAACACCAGCGGTACTGAGCATCGCCCAGCTCCTCAAGTTCAACAGTGTTATGCCACGACGGACCGCCACAGGCAGTACGCCTCGCCCAGTCAGGCACGCCACCACGCAGGAGACGCCAGTTCCAACCTACATCGGCCTAATAGTTACATGCACACACGCGCAAGAGGGAGCTCGTCGACAGGCTGGCACACATGGGGATTTCTATCTCTTATGATCGGGTCCTGTCCCTTCCACACAGCTGGGGAACAGTGCCTGCCGCCTCTACCACCAGGAGCAAGTAGTCTGCCCTCCCAAGATGAGAGGCAGAGTCTTCACGACTGCCGCGGTAGGACAATATCGATCACAACCTAAGTTCCACCACAGCAAAACAGTCATTCCATGGGACTGCTATTTCCCTCATGCAACACCTCGGTCCCTGGGGCCGGCATTGACCGCAGCATCATCATCTCGGAGGGCCGAACGAAAGAGGCCTCAAAAAAATGACCGTTTGCCGCACTACTATACAGATGTCCCATCGTCGGCACAGCATCAAGAACACCCCCGTGCCGGCTACCAGCGTGACATCCTGAGCAGCAATAGCGACCTCAAGCAACATGCTGAAAGAGAGCATCTCTGGCTAAAACACACCCAAGTCGCCCTACAAGAAACTTCTCCAGTGGAGAACACTTCATGGGCTGCATACCACGCAAGCCAGCAGGACATGCCAGCCAGTCGGGCCATCTGTTCCACCGCACTGCTCCCACTCTTCCTGGAGAGCGCCCACACCGTGGCTATGCTCAAGCACTCCATGGATGTGGTCAGGATTGCAGTGGAACATCTCAACCCTGGCCAGACTCCAGTGGTCACATTCGACCAGCCGCTGTTTGCTTTGGCAAAGCAAATCCAGTGGAAGTGGCCACAGGAGTATGGTGAAGAGAAGTTTGTCGTCCTCTTCGGCGGTCTTCATATCGAGATGGCAGCACTGAAGACCCTTGGTGACTGGCTGCAAGGGAGCGGATGGGTGCAAGCACTAGTTCAGGCAGAGATCACCAGTGCCGGTACACCGGACTTCTTCCTGCGGGCATCCCATGTCAGTCGAAACCAGGAGGGCTTATCAAGGACAGCAGCAGCCCTCTTACCCTGCAGCAGCACGCCTACAACCACTACATTGACCAGCTGGGTGACACACGCAACGAGCAGCTGGAGTTCGACGATTGGTTGCCAGCAAAAAGCGGAGACCTGCCCCCAGTTCGACTACTGGGCAACTGTCCTGCAACTGGAGGTGACGGTCCTGGTGTACGTGCGCTCTCTGCACCAAGCGTCGTTTGCGATGTACGTAGATGCCCTGAGAGAACTAGCAGTGTGGTTCCATGCCCTGGATCACACCAACTACGCGCGCTGGATTTCTGTGCATCTGCGAGACATGGTGGAACTGCCGACGACACACCCTGAAATAGCCCAGGAATTCCGAGCTGGGAACTTCATCGTCCAGAAGACGAACAGGCCGTTCTCCGCCATACCCGTCGATCAGGCCCACGAGCAGAATAATGCTGCCATCAAAGGAGACGGAGGTGCAGTGGGCCTGACTGACAACCCCAGCGCTCTACGACGGTGGATGGTAGCAGGACCAGAGGTTGCCACGCTCATCGAACAGTTCCACGATGAAACTGACCCGGGGAACAGACCACAAGACACAAGGCACCATGACCAGTCAGCACGTGTGCAGACTGCTTTCCTGAAAGATGTACAGTCGATGGTCAACGTGATGGAAGACTTCGGGAATCCATTTGAAGAGGAGAGTCAAGATCTGCTGGTACTCGACACTAAGGAGATCGCGCCACCTGGAGCTGTAGACGCCCTCCGTCATGCACAAGAAGTGGGTCAGCTGCAGTTTGACAACTTCGTCAGAGAACGCCTGGTGGAGAGAACAAAACCCATAGGAGATGTCATCCACAGAAACAAGCTGAAAATCTTCGGTCAGCCTGCTTCAAAACCTCCGGGAAAGGGCAAGCAGCAGATGAAATCCCTGAAGAATGACGTGGACCTGTTCTCGCGTCTGTATATCGGGTGCCAGAACCGGGATGGGAATCTAGAGGAATTCTTCCAACATGAAAACCAAGCCTGCCCCCCTGCACTATCAGATGGCGGTGGCATCCGGTTGGGTGTCAAGAGTGATCTTCTCGCTTGTCTAGAAGACCTCAGTCAGCCCAAGTCTGAGGTTCCTCCAACCAGCTGCATTGTGCTAGATGGAGCGGTCATCATCCAGATGCTGAAGCCAGCTACAGCAAAAAGCTTCAACGAGTATGCACAGCAGGTCTTTGTGCCCTGCATACTCTCAAAACTCCATCAAGCCACGCGACTGGACCTGGTGTGGGGACCGCTACACTACAGACTCGTTGAAGGGTACAGCAAGAGCCAAGCGCGGAAAAGGGGTGAGAAGACGGGTGGTGGGTGGTGCAACGATCCCCGGGAACTGAGCCAGCTTCCTCAGAGTCGACGAGAACAAGACAGAGCTGTTCAGCTTCCTCTCTGGCGTCCTCCACGACTCATTCCAGCTTGCAGACAAGGAGCTGGTCATCAATGAAGGAGATGATGTCTTGAGCAGGCCCACCGCTCCTAGATACTGCAGCCCTGGCTCTTGCAACACGAAGAAACCGACAGCTGCATGATGTTTGCATACCGCCCACGCTGCTCACAATGGTCCACAAGAAGATCCTCATCCGACACAGTTGACACTGATGTTGTTGTCCTGGCAGTGGCTCTGGCACGCACCTTGGAGGAGGAAGCCGAAGTGTGGGTGTCCTTCGGCACGGGCAAGGCTTTCCGGTTTTTGGCAGCCCATGAGATGGCGCGGGCTCTGGGCCCTGAGAAAGCACAGGCACTACCGATGTTTCATGCTTTGACGGGCTGCGACACGGTCTCCTGCTTCGCCGGACATGGCAAGAGGACAGCATGGGCATGTGGACAGCTCTACCTCAGCTGACCCAGACACTCACTGACCTCTCCACTGCACCGGATCATATTGATGAAGATACCATGCACACCATCGAGAGGTTCGTCATCCTGCTTTACGACAGAACAAGCACCGCAACCGATATCGACAAGGCACGCCGCAAACTGTTTGCAAAGAAGAGCAATGTCCAGCTGATCCCACCGACAAGTGCAGCCCTGAAGCAGCACGTCCGACGAGCAATATATCAGGGCGGACATGTCTGGGGTCAGGCCCTGGTTCTTGCACCAAACATTGTCATCACCAACGACTGGGGTTGGATCAAGACCAGCGACATGTACGAACCTCTCTGGACAACGCTCCCCGAGGCATCCAATGTCTGCCGGGAGCTTGTCTCCTGCAAATGCCAGAAGGGCTGCAGCAAGAAGTGCAAGTGCAAGAAGGCCAGTCTGGAATGCACACCACTGTGTGCTTGCGACGGGGAGTGCTCTCAGAACTGAACTCGCAAACTTAAGATGAAGATTCTGAACTGTTCCAGACAGTACGCAGGTACTGTTAAACAGTGAACTTATCTGCATATTGCATTTATTAGATTATGTGTTAATTAACATGATAATTAAATGTAGTAGTTTCCATTGACCACAGGAGTATAACATTTGACTTGCCCAGGATTGCTCTGGTGAGAGCAAGCCACCATAATTATCATTATCTGGTTCTGTTATTGTTGTTGTACTATCGATGTAATTAGCATAATTGTGTTAATAATTTTATTAATTGGCATCTTAATTGGCGTGGGCAGTGTCCATGAATAGCTATTGACAGACAGAGGAAGAAGGTCAGATAAAATTTCCACAACTTAAATTAGTCTAGCCTAATCACAAGGAATGTCAGCATTTGATGCCTGATCATGGAATTCCTTGTCGCCATTTCATCTGCAATTAGCCTAAATATGTTAATTAATATCAGCAGCATCTCCCAAAATGTGACTAAGAGCTATCTGGCATGTCTTGATTCAAAACATTCAATAAACATTCACTAAAGCCTTCAGCAGCAAACTTCATCTAACTTCTGTGTGTCTTTTGGGTGTCTGCTGGCGGCCATTTTGGAAAATGTTGGAAAATGGCCGCCACGGCCGCCAGGGGGCAGTTGAGCGATGGCTCCACATCCAAATTTGTTCATAATATATTCGTCTACCTCTGTGCCAAAATTGGTGCTTTTATCCAAAAATGCACAATAGGTTAGCTTACCCGCTGTACTACGAGAGGAATTCGATTCAAATTATTTAGACATTTTTTATGAACGAAGGAGTTTTTGGTAAGTTGAAGTAAAAATTTGCCATGTTGCCATGATTACGGGCAGAAATAGAATGAGCATGAGCTTCAGGAGATGGATGGTTACAGTAACCTTGAATTATATATATTTATATATAATATATATATGATATATATATATATATATATATATATATATATATATATATAACAAATATATATATATACATATATATATATATATATATATATATATTATATATATATATATATATATTATATATATATATATATATATATATATATATATATATATATATATATATTATATATATATATATATATATATACAGTAGTGTGCAATTTAGTCCGGACAGTATCAAATTTTGTGACTTTTTCATAATATGTCTTAATCTTTGGCTACACTAATGAAGTTTCTTTTGTTTTCTGTGCAGAAGAGTGTACTGGTGACATCTGGCATCTATTCTGCTGTGACCACGGTCCAGTAAACCCGCCAGTGCTACACAGAGCTTGTTGTAGACGTTTATTGCTGCGAGGGTGCTCCATGCGTTTGTGCTCCATTCATTATAATTATTAGCCCTTAAATTCATGATGGATATCACACCCAAGAAGCGTGCAGGTATTGTAGCTCTTAGAAAACATGCTGGTTTTAACATCAGACAGATTTCTGAGAAAATGAAGGTGGCAAAGTCAAATGTTGGCGATATTGTGAAAAGAGCTGGAGACACTGGTGAACAGTCCACACTGCGCCGAGGAAAATGTGGAAGAAAACGCAAGACAACACCTCACGATGACAAGGTTATCATCAGAAATGTGTGAAAGATCCTAAGAAAACCAGTAAAGACCTTCAGACAGATTTGTCTTCAGCTGGCGTAAATGTTTCTTCTTCAACTGTCCGGCGAAGGCTCCTTGAGGTTGGCAGAGTTGCCAGAAAACCGGTACATAAAACAGTTATTGACTTCTGCTATGAAGACAAAACGTCTTCGCAAGTATGCTGGATGGAAAGCAGATGACTGGAGGAAAGTTCTATTTACAGACGAATCGTATTTTGAAGTGCATGGGTACAGGTCAGTGGTAGTGAGACGAAGCAAAGGTGAACCACTTCGGCCAGGACACATTCAACAAGCGCCAAAACACCCACCTAAGAAGATGTTTTGGGGTTGTTTTACTGCTAAAGGTCTAGGGCAGCTTGTTAATGTTGAGGGAATGATGAACTGCGATAAATACAAGGCAGTCCTGGAGGCTCACTTGCTTCCTGTGATGCAAAGGGACTTTCCTGATGGAGGCGGCATTTTCCAGCAGGATCTCGCTCCGTGCCATACTTTTCGAAAAATGCGCACATTCTTCGAAGAAAGTGGACTAACTATTCTAGATTGGCCTAGGAATTCTCCTGACATAAACCCCATTGAGAATCTATGGGCTATAATCAAACGTAGAATCGAAAAAGACGACTGTTCAACGATGTAGAAACTGATTTGTGCTGTTATTAAGGCCTGGTACCATGACGAAGAACTAGCAGAAATGTGTTCAAGCTTGGTGGAATCTATGCCAAAGCGAGTGGAACTGCTTGAAAAAGCAAAGAGTGGCCATATCTCATATTAAATGTATCATCTATCTTACCATTGACATGTTTTTTTGGAATAAACATCAATTTAACAAATAATTAATTGTATTATTTCATCACTGTCCGAACTAAATTGCACACTACTGTATATATATATATATATATATATATATATTATATAATATATATATATATATATATATATATATATATATATATATATATATATATAATATATATATATATATATATATTAGATAGATAGATAGATAGATAGATAGATATATAGATATATAGATATTAGGATCCTGAATAGGTATAGATTATATGTATATAACTAATTTATCAACTAAGCTACAGGATGTGTGTCGCCTGTCTGTCTGACGCAACAACATCTTTTGATGAGGTTATGTTGACGAAGTATCACGCCATGGCCTATAAGGATGACGTGGACAGTCAACCTGGTGTCTTGAGGCAACACGTAAACACCTCGCCCTGGCTCCAGAATGCACACATACAAGTTGTGTGTGTACCATATCAGCGCACTGACCAAGGATGATGACGCTGACAAGAGCACAACAGGCCTGAGAGACATGGACGCCGGAACCAGTCAGATTCCGGCCAAACCTCCATATATACTGCAACTGGCCGGAGAGAAGACAGAAGACAGCGGACCGAGTCACTGAGCTGTTCCGGCCATTCCCTTGGCCGTCGGAACACGTGACTTTTCACTCGCCCTCACAGTGTACAGATATATATATATATATATATATTGTAATTATTGTTCTGGTACTTAAATATTAACAAGTCATATAAACAACCGCTCGACCACTTTTATTAAACTACCATTTGAAGTGTCTCTGGCTAGGACGGTGAAGAACTCCTACCCATCAACCTACACTTCTGAGGCAATCAACCCCTACTGTGTCACCAACACTTGTAAGTATTCTTACTTGGGTTGACCCCTGTTACCTGTAATAACAACACAGAAAAGGGAAAACATATATATTATATATATATATATATATATATATATAATATATATATATGAATATATATATTATATATATATATATATATATATATATATATATATATATATTATATATATATATATATGAATATATATTTATAATAATATATATTATATATATATATAATAAAAAATANTTTTTTTCCCTTTTTTTTTTTTTTTTTTTTTCCCCCCCTTTTCCCTTTCCCCTTTTTTTCCCCCCTTTCCTTTCTTTTTTCCCCCCCCCTTTTTTTTTTTCCCTTTTTTTCCCCCCTTTCCCTTTCCCCCCCCTTTCCCTCCCTTCTCTCTTTTCCCCCTTCCTCTTCTCTCTCTCTCTCTCTCTCTTCTCTCTCTCTCTCTCTCTCCTCTCTCTCTCTCTCTCTCTCTCTCTCTCTCTCTCTCTCTCCTAACTATGGTGATTTCCACACACTAACCGGTGCTCTCTATGCATCCCGACACGCGTGGTTTACCTCAAGGGTCGTGGAGTCGTGACCTAACAGCTGAGAAACACCGCGCTTCTTCGTGACGCCAACACCTCGACCACCATCACTACCTCATGCCTACCTTCGCCTCCATTTGTCCTATTGTACGTATATATATCGTCCCTTAACACACTTTCTACACCACTATACACACACACACACACACTCATTACTAGCTTCTCTCCCATTACATACGTCGGGTTACAGAATACACCTCCAAACACGCTGCCACACCCACACTTCCTTTTATTGTATACATATCGTCCCTGAACACATTTTCTACACCACTATACACACTCTTCGCTCACTCTTCTCCCAATACACACACCTCCACACACTGTCACACCCACACTTCCTTCCACACGCCACACACTCCCCCGCACCACAATGTGACGCCATGCCACGCGCCATACAGTATAACACAACATGGTACAACGCAACGCTGATGAGACTACCACCGTATTACGCCACATATGTTACACTGTTATGCCACATCACACAGCTTACCTACCTCTATTTATCAATTACCTTACCTATTTACCGCAATTCTACCTTACCTATTTACTTGTTTACTAATATGTTTGTATATTGCTGTTTCTACTTCTTTCAATATTACACAAATTAACATGTTTCCTTTATTGTTTTGCTTTATTCCTCGACACTACTTTTGCGAGTGCTCCATACATCATCTCATTCCGAGTTTGCACACCACACCACCACACACCACAGCACCACCCTCGACATATAAAGAGGGCGATATGCCACACCCTGCTACTATATCGCATGCAACACCACACCACACAATACAACACCACAGCACACAATACAACATAACACCACATTAATAATTTTTTACCTCCTACATCTAACGCCTCATAAATTTTTTCTTTACCTATGTCTTTATTTCCGCAGTCGTTATACTTGAGAACAATTCATAATAACTTAATGTTCCACCTCAAAAATGACTGGCGCACTGGCGGGGTGTAGCCTTAGTCAAGCCTCTACACCCAGCACGGTACACTCCCTTGTATCATCCCTTCATTCATCTTTTGAGGCGGGAAACGTATTGTAACAGTATTCTTTACTTTCGTTATTGTTGTTGTTATTCCTTCTTCTTTATTCGCCTTGGACAATAACCTCACTGTCTTGCTATTACTCAATGAAGACATCAACCATTCCCCCCAAACCTTCACTATAGTCTAGGGGCCAAGGGCTGAAAAAATAATTGTCGTGGTACCCATGCGGTAACAGCTTCATAATATACCATCTGAAAGGAAAATTTGTCTACTTTTCAAATCTGGCAATGAAAATTTCGAAATCGTGTAGCTTCATGGTGGTTTTTTGGTTACCATGACAACCACATTACATATTTCAGACCAACATGTTTAGTCTAGTAGTCCAGTGGACCCCACGTGCACCCCCTGGACAATCTAATGAGACCTACATTTTTAGATGCACAAATATGTCTAGAAAACAAAAATCAATGTTAACACTGTCAACTAATGTCCCATGGGGCTCGTATGGCGGCCATCATCGATCGCGAAATATTAGACTTTCTCGAAATTACCAAAATGTCCATAAAATCACAAATAATGTAGTTACACATTTAATGTTGGTGCCTACGTGACAAGAAAAAACATGGCCTATTATAATAAAAACCCATTAATGCAGAAATTTGGTACAAGTTTAGTCAGGGAAAACGGAAAAAAAAACCTAAAAAAAGGGGGGAAAAAAAAAATGACTTCGGTTTCGCCGAAAAACTTTCAACATAAATGACAAAACTTCACTAATATACAACATACTGGTCGGGTTTAACATATCAAAATCATCGTCTATTTTTTCCCCCATCTAATGCAGTCAAACAATTGACATACATATATGACTATCATACATTAATTGTTACCAATGTTACTCACCCCCTAGTGAAACTTTGTTGTCAAATACAAACATTCGAGGAAAAGTCGGGAAAACAATTTTTCCTTTCTATTAAACTTTAAAAGTGATGTAGGGCAGTAGGTACGCTGTCAGTAAAAGTGAGTAATTGACTTTTGGTATAATTACAAATAACAGAGAGTCAAATCCTGACCCAAGTTGAAGGCTGTGTTATGGGCAACACCCCTATGGGCCTGATCAGTGTCTACGTTACGGTTCTCCTCTCGCTCCTGTGCCGGATGTGTTTTCGATATTCGTGGTGAAGGACATTCTGCATTCGGAATGGAACTGTGCTTCAACGGCAAATAAGTCCTTTCCTTTAACCTGTCGGTATAGACGAGTCTTTCCCATTTTCAAGGGCCTGGACTCGATGATTTTCCAAGCAGGCTTTTTGTGTTTCCATGATAGGAATTGATGGGTCCTCTCGGTTTTTCCAGATCCTTTATTTCAAACTTCTCGCAGAAAATACATTCAGGTGGGAATAGTTGGGAAACTTCAGCAGATGACATTTTGCGCGGAGAGTGATGCTTCGTGGACATAGATGCTATGGTCGAATCATTCAAGCGATGTAAGTTTGCTTGTGAAGCGCTGGTAACATGGTCTGTGGGATCCCATCATCTCCAAGTCAACGCCTTTGGAGGGCTCTGGTATCTGAGGGACACACTGCTTCCATACGGCGAGGGAATTGGAGGTTCAGCCATTCGATTTTCACGGATTTCATGTAGATATGCTAATTTTTTATCTGGGTTTCCTCTCACATTTCTTTAAAGATATCAAGGGACCATAGTCTGGGTGTCTATTGCGTGTTACGATACATGATGGGTATTTTGGGTTTTCAGATCTGGCTGATATTTTTTCGCTTTTTTGTTTCCCCGTGCTAGCCATGATTTAGTTCAATTATATTCCACCACCAGAAAGAAAATACGGGTGTACCACACAGAAAGTTAGGTCACTGAAAATACCATTTTACACTATCACTATCACCGATGCATCTAAGGAGAAGGAAAGTAGTGTTAATTGACATTGTATACAGGTTTGCGATACACATGAGCAATTTCAGTATTTTTATGAGAAAACAAACATATATATACATATATGACATGACATATGGAGAAAAACAGGTTTACAAATGGCAACTGAACAATACTAAGTGTATTATCTAGTTGCCCATGATTAACTGGTAAAAAATTTTTTATTAAAAACTAAAGTTTTATCGATGTATGTATTGATGTAAGTAAAGTTTCACTAGGGGGGTGGGTTACATTGGTAACAATTTGTGTATGATATCATATATGTATGTCAATTGTTTTACTGCATTAAATGGGGGGAATAATAGACGATGATTTGATATGTTTTTAAAATGGGCCAGTATGTTGTAATTTGTGAAGTTATTGTCATTATGTTGAAGTTGTCGGCGAAAACCGAAGTCATTTTTCCGCCTTTTTTTAGGTTTTTGCCGTTCCATGACTAAACTTGTACCAATTACTGCATTAATTGTTCTTATTATAATAGGCCATGTTATTCTTGTCACGTAGGCACCAACATTAAATGTGTAACTACATTATTTGTGATTTTATGGACCTTTTGGTAACTTCGAGAAAGTCTAATATTTCGCGATCGACGATGGGCGTCATACGAACCCCATGGGACATTAGTTGACAGTGTTAACATTTATTTTTGTTTTCTAGACATATTTGTGTATCTAAAAAAAGTAGGTCTCATTAGATTGTCCAGGGGGTGCACGTGGGGTCCACTGGATTACTAGACTAAACATGTTGGTCTGAAATATGTAACGTGGTTGTCATGGTAATCCAAAAATCACCATGAAGCTACACGATTTCGAAATTTTCATTGCCAGATTTGAAAAGTAGACAAAATTTCCTTTCAGTTGGTATATTATGAAGCTGTTACCGCATGGGTACCACGAAAGTCGATTTTAAAGACACTTCTCAGTTTGGGCCCCTAGACTACCAGCAACAAGCACGAGTTATACAAAAGAGTGGAATCTGTTTCTTAACGTCAAGGGATGAACCTGTGAATACCAAAACGAAAATGACGAAACTCTGCACTGTTGCTCAGTGCAACTGGAGCAGGGTCGGCGAGAGGAACGTGTTGAATAGCAATGCAGAGGAGAGTGTAAATGAACGGGGAGGGAGAGCAAGACGAGGGGAGAGCGAAGTTGCGAGGAAGAGAGAGAGTCAAGGGCAAGAAAGATGGAGAAAATGCGAGCTTAAAAAAATATAAACAAGGGCAGGATGAGGTAAAAAAAAAAAAAAAGTTTTATGGATTTTGATGTCTTAGGCTGAGAGAGAGAGAAGGCGAGGTGGGAGAGCAGAGGAGAGCGAGGAGGAGAGAGAGAGAAGGCAGAGATGAGGAGAGAGAGAGAGAGAGGAGAGAAAGAGAGAGATGAGAGAGAAGAGGCAGGAGAGAGGAAGAGAGGAGAGAAGAGAAAAGAGAGATGAGAGAGGAGGTGAGAGAGAGAGAGAGAGAGAGAGAGAGAGAGAAGGAAGAGAGAGAGAGAGAGAGAGACGAGAGAGAGAGAGAGAGAGAGAGAGAGAGAGAGAGAGGAGAGAGAGAGAGAGAGAGAGAGCAGAGAGAGAGAGAAAAAAAAGTCCTACAGCAATGGAAACATAATTCAATGTCTCAATCACATCATATTACATACTGATATCTCGACATCATGTAATCGACATACATCTTTTGGCTTCCTAGTTTTTTTTTTTTTTCTCTCTCTCTTCTCTCTCTCTCTCTCTCTCTCCTCTCTCTCTCTCTCTCTCTCTCTCTCTCTCTAATACAGTTGTGGATTCCAGTACTATACAAGCTCGAAAACAAAGAAAATATGGCATTTCCTTTATAATAGATCATATTATACGCGGCACTCCTTGCTTCAATCGACATCTCAAAAGAAGGCACAAGAGCAGGATCAAAAGGAGGCAAGAAATGATACATAAAAAACTATAAGTAATGACTATAACTATAAGTAAAAAAGAATAAAATAAAGTACACGTATAGAGGCTAAGTTGACTATATTCCCTTTACGCCTCCTGGTTTGGACGGACAAGGAAGTGAGTGGGAGAGTAGGGGCGTCTATTATTACAGCATAATTATCTGAGTTTCACATACCTTCGGCTATACTCTTTTTCTCTTTTTTTTCGGTAACCTGTCAGTGCTCCCTGGAGGCTCATCAGACCACCCAACGCCGCCAGTCATCTTCTCCCGTGACTCCCTCCTTCTTCTTCTTCTTCTTCTTCTTCTTGTGACCTTTGACGCTTAGAATCGCTACATAGGTCCTCCTCAACTTCATCTTCTTGGTTAATAATCTTGTCAACTCTTCCCGTGTCTATTTTACTTGGGATCTTAATTCCTTGTCTTCTTTGTGCTTTTTTCTCCCGTGACTCCCAAGACCTCCACGCACCAATGTCACGCCGTGGGAAGATTCACATTCGCATATTCTCCGACACGTAACAAAGTGGAAACCTGCATCAAAACTACCTCCCTTAAGCCCTTTCTTCCTTCTCCCTCACCCCAAACTCGTTATCTCAATTTTTCGTCTCCTGCCTCCCTCCATCCTGCCTGACATTTCTTACCTTCCTCCCTCACGTTTCTTACTCTCTCACTGCCGTTTTCAGTAGTGCCTCATCCTTTTCTTCTTCCTTTGTAATTTGACTGTAATTTGACCCTTATACCATCCCTTTTCAGGCTAATTGCTCTTCCTAACCTTCATCTTTCCCTCGGGTTTGACTCATAATCCTCTCTCTGACTCTCTCATAATCCTCACTTACATCCACTCAAGAGATTCTACTCGCATGCTCACTCCTATACTCCATTTCACATACAAACATACATACATCTTGGCAATATAGAGAACATACAGCAAAAATAAGTATTTAGCATCGATTGAAACTTTTGGTATCTAGAGCTGAAAGGGATGACAGGATTTTTAGATTCAATGTAGCTTCGTATTAAATAGTGATCTGCTGTCTTTGCCTTTTACGATAAGGACAAAGCTTCACCCACATTCAAACTGGAAAGACCAAAGCAGATGACAATACTCCGAAGTGGTGGAAAGTTACCTGAAATTGGGAAAGTAGTGGTAGTAGACAGTAGTAGTGGAATAGTCGAAGTATAGTAGTAGTAGTAGTATACATTAGTTGTAGTGGTAGTATTTGTGGTGGTAGTAGTAGTAGTAGTAGTAGTAGTAGTAGTAGTAGTAGTAGTAGTAGTAGTAGTAGTAGTAGTAGTAGTAGTAGTAGTAGTAGTAGTAGTAGCAGTAGTAGTAGTAGAAGAATAAGTAGCAGCATAGTAGCTATAGTAGTAGTAGTTGCAGTATAGTATCACAGCTTCCAATAAGCGACTGACTTGACAAGTTATCACGGGCGGCATATCACTATCGTTTCATCAAAGGCCCTAATCAAGACTTACGCCCAACAGAATATCGTAACAATGTAGGGAAATACATCAACGATTTTTCCATAGCGGTCGTGGCAAATGGGGAATAATCAGAACTGTCGGTGTGGTATAGGGCTTTCAATGTCTTAACTTTCGAAATGAGATTAGCCGCTAGTACATATATAATTGACATACCTTGCACGCACGCACGCACGTACGCACACCGTCCGTGTGGCACAGTTGGTTAGGGCGCCTGACATAATTCTGTGGTCCGGCGTTAGATCCCCGATCCGCTCATTCCCGGGGATTTTTCCACTGTGAAATTCGGGCGGTACTATCCCCCTTTAGCAAGGGGATGGGTGTGTGTGGTGTGTGAGGTCCCAGTATTGCCCAAGATTCGGTAATAATGAGCTCCAAGTTCGCACCGAGAGGGGGGAAAACAGGTGATCGCGAGCCAGCTCGCGTGGACAAGACCATGGGGTGCAAACCCACACACACACACACCACACACACACACACACACACACACACACACACACCACACACACACAACACACACACACACACACACACACACACACACACACACACACAAACAACACAAAAACAAAAACACAACAAAAACACACACACACAAACACACACACACACACACCAAAACACCACACACACACACACACACACAAAAAACACAACAACCCCAAAACACACACACACACACACACACACACACACAAACACACACACACACACTCTCTCTCTCTATACAGGTAAGGAGTATGCCATCTGCTTGAGAGTCAATAGGTGTTCCCTGGAGCAACACCCTCTGCTGCATAACAAACACTTAATAAATTAGAAGCGGTGGCTGGGTGATGCGTGCCACGTCTCGCTGCACCAGTAAGGAGGAAAACTACGAAGAAAATCAAAATAACGACGAGGAAAGTTATAAAAAAAACCTAACGAGGAAAATGTAGGAAAGCAGTGTAGTAATCCACCCCCGAGAGACGAGTTTGAAGGGGTGGAAGAGAGTGAGGGCGGGTACTATACACGGCATGAGAGGCGAGCCACACACCTATCTCCTCGAAGTGTTTGTTTAAGACCTTAGCGGCATTTGTATTTGTGGAAAAAGTGCAATGACCTTGACACTCGTGATGAAGAAGGTCCGCGGCCGTGGCAGTGTCCTCCCCTCTCTTGTGCTGCTGATGATGATGACCCTGATAGTGGTGTTGGCTGTGGTGATGGTGGTGGTGGTATCCCTGGTAAGTGTTGACTGTCAGCGGATCATTACTCAATGCATGCACGCGCACTCCATCATTAGATTCAGATTTTCCCACTCTCATGGTCTCTTATTTTGGTGCCCAGACGACCCTTCCCTCCGCTCTCTTATCATCGCTTCCTTCCGTGCAACGCTTCATCG
The DNA here is from genome assembly GCA_016584305.1 of Chionoecetes opilio. Taxonomy (NCBI): domain Eukaryota; kingdom Metazoa; phylum Arthropoda; class Malacostraca; order Decapoda; family Majidae; genus Chionoecetes; species Chionoecetes opilio. Next base: position 524,643 of record JACEEZ010000391.1, read on the forward strand.
TCCCTCACTTCCATCATATTACATGAGTAGCGCCCACTTGCATCAAGACACTGACCACAGACGTCTTGGCCTTTGCAGGGTGCAGCACGAGGCAGGGGAAAAGATCACCGAGACACACACAGGCACACAATGTCCGTAAACTCAGAGGTTTTCCTTCGTATGCAAGGACCTCTCGAGGCCTCGGATCCTAGAGTGTTGGCCGTTCTTAAGTCAACCTACTTGTTACCGCCCTCCACCCTCCCCTACAACCTAACTCTGCACAAAGACTTCAGGAATTACGTGGGGGGCCACTCTTTCGGATGGAAGTTTTACGACCACTACATCAAGTACTTCTTTGAGGATCAACGCGACGGTTTCTTTGTGGAGGCAGGAGCCCTAGACGGGGAGTTCCTCTCTAACACGCTGTGGCTGGAGACTACCCTCGACTGGTCGGGTCTACTCATCGAGCCGGATAGTAACAATTATCGTCATCTTGCCTGGAAGAGACGACGGGCTTGGATTTCCAACACCTGTATTTCGAAAGCGGATTACCCGAGGGAGGCGGTGTTTGAGGTCTTGACAAAGGGCTCACGGTCTCCTAATTGGCTGTATAACGCCAACACGCGGGAAATTAACACCCACGTCACTCTGCTCCACGACGAGCTGAGTAACTCCTCCGAGCGGGCATACATTATAACCCAGTGCTTTCCTCTCACCTCTTTCCTGCTGGCCCTCAACGTGACGCTCATCGACTTCCTTTCCCTCGACATCCAAGGCCACGAGTGGGCGGTGCTGCGCAGCCTGCCGCTGGACCGCGTGCGCGTGAGAAGTCTTGCCGTGGAACACCTGGCCGCCCCCAACACGACCCGCGGAGGCTGGAGCTACGACAAGGCCTTCGTCAGCTACATGGAGGACATAGGCTACCACTTCGTCGACGTCAACATAGAGATCGACTATTTTTTCATTTTACAGAGTGACCCGGTTCTTCAGCGCCTCAGTGATCCCAAAAACCTCATAAAATACTTCAATGCAGGACACAATCAGTAGCATGGCACATATTGTGTATGTGTGTGTGTGTGTTTATGTGTGTGTGTGTGTGTGTGTGTATGTGTGTGTGTGTGTGTGTGTGTGTGTGTGTGTGTGTGTGTGTGTGTGTGTGTGTGTGTGTGTGTGTGTGTGTGTGTGTGTGTGTGTGTGTGTGTGTGTGTGTGTGTGTGTGTGTGTGTGGAGGAAAACCTTAAAGCAATCGTCCAGACCCATTTTTTCTTTGCATAATTATGTTGAATGTTCATTCAAAATACCTAATCCACAAAGAATAAAAAATAATTAGTTTCCACGCCTTATTTCCCTAAAAACATTACTTTTGTAAAAAGCGCGGGAAAAACAACAACCCCATTCCAGCCGTGGCGGGAAACTTACTGGTGCCGTCACGGCAGGAAGCCTCCCAGCCCTGCCCTGATACAAATACACGTAAACTCAGAAAAAAATATAGTACTTGAAGAATTTTGGGCGTTTCTGATTTTTTTTTTTGCGATATGGCATATACTTGCATCCTTCATGGGTACAGCACGAAAGCTGTGCTTTTCCAGAGAGCTTAGCACCTATTTCCGACCTATTTGGCCAGGTTATATGTGTGCAGCGCCGAGGAGAGGTGGGTGAGAGGCGCGCGGCTAGACAATGTGCTTCACACCGGGCGCCTCTCACCCGCCACTCTGGACACACCGCTGCACACATATAACCTGGCCAAGTAGGTCGGAAATGGGTGCTAAGCTCTCTGGATAGGCACAGCTTTCTTGCTGTACCCATGAAGGATGCAAGTATATGTCATATCGCAAAAAAAGCATATCAGAAACACCCAAAATTCTTCAAGTACTATATTTTTTTCTGAGTTTACGTGTATTTGTATCAGGGCAGGGCTGGAAGGCTTCCTGCCGTGACGTCACCGAGCCGTGGTCCGTCGTCTGCTGGTCGTCAGTTGTGTTTTGAGAGCTCGGGGAATTTTCAGATTTTGAATGCGGATCATTTAAAAACGGGTGACTGGATGCAAAAAGTGACCAACATATTGTTGATATACTCGATCATGGCTATATTTTGAATGCATTAAATCAGGAATGATAGAATGGTCTGGACGATTACATTAACTGTTACGGTCATGAAAATGTAGGTATGAAGGAGTTTGCAGCGCCTTGTATGGCTTGCAAGGGAGATCGCGAGGACGACGGCGGGCTTTCCTCGCAAGACAAACCGTCACAAAAAGCCTCGCCGACCATGGAGCTATAATAAGTAATACCTATAATAATATAAGCGAAAGTGTGTCTGTGTCTGTGTGTGTGTGTGTGTGTGTGTGTGTGTGTGTGTGTGTGTGTGTGGTGTGTGTGTGTGTGTGTGTGTGTGTGTGTGTCTGCGATAGGTGCCGCCCCCAGTGCCCCAATCCCATCATATGGCACATTTTTGGAACCGGGTCGACCAGGGGTACATTTTAAGCCACTTATAGGATGATCCGATCATTTTTTTTTTTTTTTTTTTATTTTTTTTTAGTAGCCTATTAGCGAGAATTGTGGAAAAAAAAGTGGGTTGCGAAATTGTAGGAAACCTTGATGTAGGTGGGTGAATGGGTAATGGGGTGAGAGTGAATAGGTGTGCGGTTATGGGTACTGGGTGTGGGGTGCTCGGGTGATGAATGGGTGGGGGGTGATGTGGTGATGGGTGAGGGAAATAGGTGGGGGGTATAGGGGTAAGTGGGGGGAGATATCATCATTTCTACAATACATCCATGATTTCAGGAACAGATTAGAAGGGGCTATCTGGAGAGTCTGTGTTTGGTGGGGCTCCTTCTGGTACTTTCGGGCCCACACAAACCATGGTGGCTTAGGGCCAAAGGCCCACCAATCGGCCCTCCGCAGGAGCTAGCCAAAAAGTCGCGTCCCGCCCGTAACGGGCGGCTTTGGCGGCTAGTAAAAAAAATAATATAATAAATACCTTTCCAATCGTTCCGCCGACGCAATTCTAGGCTTATTGATTTGAGAGCTCAGTTCGAATGCGTGAAACAAAAATCAACTGTAAAATAATCAAAACATTTCACACATTAGTTATGTACGAGTCGTGTATTTTATCATAATATGTTTGTGTGTGAATTAGTCTTACTGGTATAACTAAGCAGTGTATGGAAACAGAATAGGTAATAAACGTTCGTTATCACATATTGAATTTTTTTTTGTGACATTCAAAGTTCTAATCTTCTGGAAATCTTTTACCGTCTACTTTTCGGGCTGACACTTGGTCGGGCTTTTTGTATGCCTGCTTTCTAGTTGAGGATGTTTGATTTAATTTTTTTTTAACAGTAACTTTTCTTATTACATAATTGTCATTATTAAGATTATTGCTATCAATATTCTTATTATCATTACTATTGCTAATGATAATAACAATAATAATAACAATAACAATAACAATAATAATAATAATAATAATAATAATAAGTGATAGTAATAATAATAATAAAAAAAATATTATCATTACTCTAATAACTGATATTATTATCATTATCATTATTGTTATCATAATTATTGGTATCATTATTACTATCACCATTATTATACTATAATTCTCATCATTATTATCAGTATTAATATACTTTTCATCAATATTATCATTAACATCATTATCAACATTTACATCATTATCATCACTACTATTGTCATCATTATAATCCAGCTCATATCACACTACTTATTGTCATCTTATCCATCACTACTTTATTTCATCATTATCACCAGTTCATTGTCCCTACTATTGTCCATCATTATTCATCTACTAGCTATTGTCATCGATTATCTCAACTACTTACTATTTGTCATCATTATCATCACTACTATTGTCATCATTATCATCAGTCATCACTACTATTGTCATCATTATCATCAGTCATCACTACTATTGTCATCATTATCATCACTACTATTGTCATCATCATCACTACTATTGTCATCATTATATCATCACTAATTTAGTTTTCCTTATTTTCATTCTAAGTGGTAATTTTCAACTAAGTTTGGATTCAACTTTTCTGACCGCATACACTTGCGAGTTATCCCTAAGTTATGACTATTATTTCTTGCAATGTAAGTATAGTCAGAGGCCTGACACAACCCTGACAGCGTCATTCAGAGAGTACGCTAGCCGCACAACCTGCCCTATATCAAAGACAAGCATAGAGTAACCCTTCCCGCTATAAAAAGGGCCGTGTCTCCACAGAGTGGCGCCCCAGCACGATTCTTAGGCCTGGTGCGTAGGCAGGAATTTTCAAAAATTCCAGAAATCGGCGGCGCAAAAACGTGATGGAAAGTGGCTCGGATTTTTTTTTCGGCCTATTCGTGTGCGGGGGCCGGTGCTAAACGAAACGGTGATTTGGCCGACGGACCCTCAAGGTACGTGTACAGTCACATTTCGCGTTTTGCCAGACAATTGCGTAATATCACAACACCGTGGCCTCCGGGATTGCTCTCTCTTTCCATTTGCCTGTTCGCTCTTCGTATTTTCCCAATAAATAATCGTGTTCATATTCTCTTGACTGACCCCACACACGCCCTCACCCCCTTTCCTTCCGCTAATTCACTAGTCTGGACGCATGCATTCCTCCACCTTCCCCTGGGATGAAAGTTTGTTAATACCACACTGGGTGCCTCATCTCTCCTCCTCCCTCGCCATCTCTCTCTCTCTCGTCTCGTCCCCTCCCTCGCCATCTCTCTCTCTCTTCCATCTCCGCCTCCTTTCTTCCCTCAACACCATCTTCCCTGTCCAACTCCTCATTCAGTCTTCCCTCTCTCTATTCTTCATCATCGTCCTCTCCTTCCTTTCGCCTCTTCCCCCTCTCCCACACTTAACCTCGTCTCTCTCCTACTTAAGTCATTCCTTCATCATCTCTCCATCCCGCACCTCCCCTCAACTCCCCTCCCCGAGCCCAACTTACCATCTCTCCTCTTCCCCTATCTTCTCTCCCCCTCCACTCACTGTCCTCCCCTTCCCCTCATCTCCTCTTCTCCAACTTCCTCTCCTCTCTCTCCCTCTCTCTGTCCCTCTTCTCCAGCTCTTCACCATCTCCTCTCTCTCTCCCTCTCACTCTAACTCTCCTCTCTCATCTCTCCTTCTTTTTTTCGCTGCATCTACTATTTTCTTCTGCTCTCCTCCTCCTCTTCTTTCTCCCTCTTAATTTCATCCTCCACATCGAGTGAAATCAATATTCCAACGATAATATCCATACTTGGCTATGTTGTGTATCATATGTAGGCTATATAATAATACTGCCGCAAAGGCCTGCGCCCCCCGGGCGGAACTTTTTGGTCTAGGCTCCTGGCGAGGAGGTCATTGGTGGGTGGGTGG
>JACEEZ010000391.1:535000-550000 GCA_016584305.1 Chionoecetes opilio
TATCAATATCCCATATATATCTATATACTCCCATATCTATCTCATACTTATCAATCACTATCTCTCTATATATTAACTATAATATATCTTATAACTATATCATATCCAACTATATATAATAACTCTATATATCTAACTATATATATAAACTATATATATATATCAGCTCTATAGATATATAACTCATATATTATTATATAACGAATATAATATATATATAACTGGAATAATAACTATATATATATATAATATATATACAATATATATATGACTATATAATACCTATATTATATAATTATTATATATATAGCCTATATATATATACACTATATATATACCTATATATATAGTACCTATATATACCCTATATAATATATATAGAATCTATATATATATATCTATATATTATATAATCTATATAATTTCTACCTCATTTTATATACTATATAACTATATCTATATATATAACTATATATAATATATATATAACTATATCTATATAACTCATATAACTAATATCTATAATATATATCAAGTATATAATCTATCTCTCTCTCGTTATGCATATATATCACTATAATTATATACTATAATTATATACTATATATATACCTATATATCCCTATATATCTATATATCTAAATTATATATCCTATACTATTATAACTCTAACTAAAACTAATATACTTATCCACACTATCTATCGAACTATATTATTAACTATTATATAACTATATCTATGCTATACATATAAACTATATAACTATATATATACGCTTATACATATAACTATATAACTATATATATAGGCTATAACATACTAACTACTATAACTATATATCTGCTTACATATAACTATATAACTATATATTAGCTTACATAAAATATATAACCTATAATTAAGCTATCCATATAACTACTATATCTAGCTATTACATCTAACTATATAACTTATATATATAGCTATAAGCATATAACTATATAACTAATTATATATACTATATAACTATTATATATATATATACTATAAATAACTATATACTTAGATATATATAACTATATATAACTATATATATAACTATATACCTTATATATAACTATATAAACTATATAATTATATATATAAACTATAATAAATAATATATATATAACTAGATAACTAATATAAATATAAATCTATACTATATAACTATATAACTATACTATATACCTATATAGCTACATATAACTATATAGATCTATTACTATATACACTAGTGTATAATAAACTGTATACCTATATATATAACTGTATAAATATATATATAACTGTAACACTATACTATATTAATTAAAACTTATATATAACTATATACTATAATATACTATATAACTATATATCTATATATTCCTATAAAACTTGTATTTTATATACTATATATAACTATATTATCTATATATAACCTTATTATATATAAAAGATCTATATTAACTATATCTATCTATATATAAACTATATATACTATATATAACATATAATCTTTATATAACAAATATCTATTTATATCTATATATAACTAAATATATCTATATATAATTAATATCTATCTATATAGAACTATATCTTCTATATATAACTATTCATATATCTATATATAACTATATATATCATATATATATAGCTATATATAACTCTATATAACTCATATATATCTATATAATATATATCTTAATAATATAGATCTATATATATCTATACTATAACCTATTTATATCTATATATTATATATATATTATAATATATAACTATTTATATCTATATCTATATATAGATATATATATATATATATCATATATATATATATTATAGTTTTTATATATATATTATATTAATATATTATATATATATATATACTTTATATCTATATATAACTATATATATTTATATATATCTAAGTTTCTTTATATATATAAGATATATATATATTAATATAATATATATATATATATATATAGATAGTTATATATATATATAGTTATATAGATACATATGTTATTATATATAGTTTTATATATATATAGTGATCATATAGATATATATATATATATAACATATATATACATATATATACAATATATATAGTATATATATCAATATATAACATATATTAATCTATTCTATTATAACATATATATATATAATATATGTATATATATATATATATAATATATACATATATCTATATATATGTAATATCCTCTATATCTCATATATAATTTCTATATTATTATCTATATATATATCCTATATATAATATAACATATATATATATATATAATATATATATAATCTATATCTAAATATATATATATATATTACTATATATATCTAATATATATATATATATACTATATTATATAATTATCATATATAATATACTATAATATAACTACTATATATATATATATAAAGTAGTGATAAAAAACGGTAATGAAAATCAAAGCATTAATGACATAATATAATAATAATGACTAATATAGCTATATCAATAACCATAATAACATTATATTATGCTATAGAATTATCATTATCATTATTAGTAGTAGACTATGGAGAAATTTTGGAGAAAATGGAGAGGTATCGCTCCCCCCAACGCAACCCCGCACGACGTCCTCCATATCTCCCCCTCCTCTCTCTCTCCCTTTCCTCACTGCGTGTTGTGTGTGCGTCCTCTCTTCTCTCTCCTCTCTCTCTTCCTTCTCTCTCTCTTTCTCGTCCCCCCAGTCGCCTCTCGCTCGTCATCTCAATCTCATCTCTCTCTCTGTCGGATCTCACTCTCTATCCTCCCCCCCATCTCATCTCCTCTCTCTCTCCCCCTTCGCGTGTGTAATGTGTGTGCGTGTCTCGTCCCCCCCCCCGCCTGTCTCTCTCTCTTCTCTCGTCGTTCTTCTTTACAACACTATCATCTCTCTCTCCTCTCGAGAGATCCCTTCTCCTCTCTCGTCGCTCTCTCGTCGTCGTTCACCTCCACCACATCACTAGTCTCTCTCCTCTCCATCTTCCCTCCGTGTCTTTCTCTCGTCACGGCTCTCTCTCTGTTCTCTGTGCTCTCTCCTCTCCGATTGTCGCTTATTTTGCCAGTTTGAGGAGAAGAGAGAGAGAGAGTGAAGAGAGAGTAGGAGAAGAGTCCCCATCAACCACATCATCGTCGCTGGCCTATAGAAGGCCTGTGACGTGCGGGGCTGCGTGCCCGTGGGTGGGAGCGATACCTCTCATCTTTTCTCTAAAATTTCTCCATAGTCTACTAATAATAATGATAATGATAATTAAAGCAATAATGATAATGTTAGTATTGTTATTAATAATGCTATTATTATCATTATTATTATTATTATTATTATCGTCATTAATCTTTGATTTTCATTAACATTTTTTTTATCGCTACTATTTTTATGATCACTATTATTATTATTATTATTGTTATTATTATTATTAACATTAGTAATAGTGGCAGTAGTAGTATAAGTAATAGTAGTAATAGAAGAGTAACTAACAATATGTTGTGCTATAAAAAATAGCGAGGTTACTGAATGCCATTCCCTACCTGATATGAGGGTGTCCCTCAGCGACATCGGTTTATGTTCGTGGGGCTTTCCAAGGAAAGTAACACATTTGTGTCATTGCTCTAGTCATTCCATCTAGTCATTTGTGTCATTGTACTATATACTCACTCGTACCTCCTTGCGTTTCTCTATTTCCAACATCACTCGGGTGATTCACGATTTACGTCACTTAAGAATCTATAATAATATAAGCGAAAGTGTGTGTGTGTGTGTATGTGTGTGTATGTGTGTCTGTGTCTGTGTGTGTGTGTGTGTGTGTGTGTGTGTGTGTGTGTGTGTGTGTGTGTGTGTGTGTGTGTGTGTGTGCTATAGGTTCCGCCCCAAGTGGCGCAATCCCATCATATGGCACAGTTTTGGAACCAGGTTGACCAGGGGAAGGTTTTAAGGCCATTTTGGGATGATCCGATAACTTTTTTTTCTTTTTTAGCAGCCTATTAGCAAGAATTGTGAAAAAAGTGGGTTGCGAGAATTGAGGAAACCTTGATGTAGGGTGATGGGGTAATGGGTGAGTGAATGGGTGGGGTGATGGTTAATGAGTGTGGGGTGATGGATGAGTGAATGGGTGGGGGGTGATGGGTGAGTGAATAGGTGGGGGGTGATGGGTAATGGGTGTGTGGTGATGGGTAATGGGTGAGTGAATGGGTGGGGGGTGATGGGTAATGGGTGAGTGAATGGGGGAGGTGATGAATGGGTTGGGGGTGATGTGAATGGGTTGGCGTTAATACATACATTTCTACATCCATGATTTCAGAAAAGTTAGAAGGGGCTATCTGGAGAGAGTGTGTTTGGTGGGCCGAAGGCCCACCAATAGCCCTGCGCAGGAGCTAACCAAAAAGTCCGCCCGGAGGGCGGCTTTGCGGCTAGTTACTCATATAATAGCTCTTCTTATCCGAATATGGAAGCCTTCAAATATTCGCGTGTTAATTCATATAGAAAATATAAATTTTTCAAAAGAAATAGAAACACGCCGGCGGGATGTTCAACAATATCACTCATTTACTTGTTACGAAGTAAAGCTTTATTCTAAACACTGCCTTCCATGGAGGTGAAATGACAGCGGATAGCATGGCGTCACAACCTTGAATTCAGCGATGCACCACTACTTCCCCACCACGGACTCAGGGAAGCAAAAAGCCCATCATGTTGACTAAAAACTGAGCATTTATAGAGTTAATCGCCGCTTCCACACTCGTCATCTGACTCTTGGAGGTAACGCAGCACCGCGTCTCCGGCTCCCTCACCTGGCTATTTTGGATGACTTTCCTCTGTAAATCTTACTTCGGCATATACTATCATCGGAGCAGAAAAAAACAAGCATTCCAGAGTATTTTCCACAAGGCAGCGTCGGTCTGAGGTAAAGTAACATGATGTATCCTGCACCTGAGGCCTCACCAACAGAGGCGGTTACCCAACACTTCACCCACCTCACAGCACGCCACCTCCCTCCCAGCCTTATAAAGACCCCTCCAACACCAGCGTCCTTCTCCCGCAAACACTTACTTACTTCAACAACTATGTAACACGTGGCTGCCTCATCGACACTTTTCATTCCCTTTCGTCTCTTTCACACTAGGCAGCGTCATGAACTGTCTATCTACTCCAACGTTTCCTACTATCCACATGACGTGCACCTTTTCACAATCGGCAGACTCACGTGACCAAAAACAACACCCACTAACGCCCACAAGATTCACTCATTCCACACATCTGCCGCTTTAATCATCGTACTCACTTGCGTATCCTGAGCAGCTTCGTCTCCATGTCGTCCACGTAACTGACGAGGGCGCTCACGACTCGCCGCTCCAGGGAGAACACCGCCGTCAGCTCCTGGATGGAGGTGAACACTTCGCCGGTGGTCAGGTGAGGCCCCGTCGCCGCACCGAGCACAACACACGCCAGGACCCACCTCAGCTCCATCTGAAACACAAATACACGTCTTGTTAGTCACTCATTATGCTGTGTGAGATTTTCCTGTATACGACCTAATGATCACACACACACACACACACACACACATACACATACACACACACACAGAACAAGGCAAATCAACATAATTAAAAAACGAAAGTATTAATGTGTTGTGTGGAAATGATACAAAGGAAAAGGCAATAAGAGATACAATATAATAATGAATACATTTCATAACCTAAGTACTTCCATGATGGATGGAATGGATGGAATGGATGGAATGGATGGAGTGGGTGGGTGACCGACCCGTTAACCCACCTGGGTCGGTCGGTCGGTCGGTCGGTCGGTCGGTCGGTCGGGTCGTCGTCCGTCCGTCGTCCGTCCGTCCGTCCGTCCGTCCGTCCGTCCGTCCGTCCGTCCGTCCGTCCGTCCGTCCGTCCGTCCGTCCGTCGTCCGTCCGTCCGTCCGTCCGTCCGTCCGTCGTCGTCGTCCGTCGTCCGTCGGTCGTCGTCGGTCGTGTCGGTCGGTCGGTGGGCGGTCGGTCGGTCGGTCGGTCGGTCGGTCGGTCGGGTCGGGTCGGTCGGTCGGGTCGGTCGGTCGGTCGGTCGGTCGGTCGGGTCGGTCGGTCGGTCGGTCGGTCGGTCGGTCGGTCGGTCGGTCGGTCGGTCGGTCGGGTCGGTCGGTCGGTGGCGTCGGTCGGGTCGGTCGGTCGGTCGGTCGGTCGGTCGGTCGGTCGTCGGTCGGTCGGGCGGTCGGTCGGTTTGGTCGGTCGGTCGTCGGTCGGTCGGTCGGTCGGTCGGTCGGTCGGTCGCGGTCGGTCGGTCGGGTCGGGTCGGTCGTCGGTCGGTCGGTCCGGTCGGTCGGGTCGGTCGGTCGGTCGGTCGGTCGGTCGGTTCGTCGGTCGGTCGGTCGGTCGGTCGTCGGTCGGTCGGGGTCGTCGGTCGTCGGTCGGTCGGTCGGTCGGCGGTCGGTTCGGTCGGTCGGTCGTCGGGTCGGTCGGTCGGTCGGTCGGTCGGTCGGTCGGTCGGGTCGGTCGGTCGGTCGGTCGGTCGGTCGGTCGGTCGGGTCGGTCGGTCGGTCGGTCGGTCGGTCGGTCGGTCGGTCGGTCGGTCGGTCGGTCGGTCGGTCGGTCGGTCGGTCGGTCGGCGGTCGGTCGGTCGGTCGGTCGGTCGGTCGTCGTCGGTCGGTCGGTGGTCGGTCGGTCGGTCGGCGTCGGTCGGTCGGTCGGTCGGTCGGTCGGTCGGTCGTCGGTCGGTCGGTCGGTCGGTCGGTCGGTCGGTCGGTCGGGTCGGTCGGTCGGTCGGTCGGTCGGTCGGTCGGTCGGTCGGTCGGTCGGTCGTCGGTCGGGTCGGTCGGTCGGTCGTCGGTCGGTCGGTCGGTTTTGGTCGGTCGGTCGGTCGGTCGGTCGGTCGGTCGGTCGGTCGGTCGGTCGGTCGGTCGGGCGGTCTGTCCTGTCTGTCTGTCTGTCTGTCTGTCTGTCTGTCTGTCTGTCTGTCTGTCTGTCTGTCCCGTCTGTCCTGTCTGTCTTCTGTCTGTCCCGTCTGTCTGTCTGTCCCTTCTGTTGTCTGTCCTGTCTGTCCTGTCTGGTCTGCGTCTGTCTGTCCCCTGTCTGGTCTGTCTGTCTGTCTGTGTTCCCCACGGACTTGCCACGCGAGCTGGACTCGTTCACACCATTTACCCCCCCCGGGAACAGCTTGAATCTCGTAGGGATCCCGATCTTTGGGTAAAGTTGGAACCTCACACACCACACACCTCCATCCCCTTGCTCAAGGGGGACAGTAGCCGCCTACATTTGTCAGTGAAAAATCCCCGGAAGCGAGCGGGGATCGAACACGCGACCACAGAATGGCCTACCGCCCACTCTAAACCATTTGACCACGCAGGTAGGTGTGTGTGTGTGTGTGTGTGTGTGTGTGTGTGTGTGTGTGTGTGTGTGTGTGTGTGTGTGTGTGTGTGTGTGTGTGTGTGTGTGTGTGTGTGTGTGTGAAATTAACGGGACGTGCCAGAGGGAAATTAGAAACCAGTGCAGTAATAACAGGAGTGGCTGGTTTGGGGGAAAGTTTTGTTGCTGAAGTGATAATTGAGGAGAGAGAGAGAGAGAGAGAGAGAGAGAGAGAGAGAGAGAGAGAGAGAGAGAGAGAGGAGAGGGGAGAGAGAGAGAAAAGGGGAAAAGAGAGAGAGAAGAGAGAGAGAGAGAGAGAGAGGGGAGAGAGAGAGAGAGAGAGAGAGAGAGGAGAGAGAGAGAGAGAGAGAGAGAGAGAGAGAGAGAGAGAGAGAGAGAGAGAGAGAGAAAAAAAAAGCAGAAAAAGAAGGTAGAAAGAAAGAAAGAAGAACCAAAGGATATTAGAAAAACTTAGCCAAGCAAACACACACGCACGCGCGCACACACACATGCCAACACGCACACACACACACACACACACACACATACACTTTTCTTTTAATTTCTGGTACGATACATGGAATGTTACCAAATCTTCAAGTAAACATCGCGGCAGCTTCCACGGCTATATAGCATCGACAGTTATAAGGCTGTTGTCTGTCTGTTCTTCCTTTAATTTGATATATGTTTGTGAAAGACGGGAGGGAGGCGAAGGAGGTGTATAGAAGAGGAGGACGAAGGAAGAGATTCATCCATTCATTGTGTTTGCTTGTACTTTTCAATTCTAGATAATTATATTTACTAGGTAATTGCCATTCCAAGACTGTTTGTTCTAAGTTCGATTTCAGTTATCTCCGTTATTCCTTGTGCACTTATGCACTTTTCGTACATTAGCTTAGCTTTCTTCTTAGCTCCATTTCTGTGCTTTTCCTTAATTTGTTTCATATCTTATACCATGTACTTTAGTCCCTGGATTCACTTCTTATGCTGCTGTCTTCTTTTTATGTCTCACATATCATTTAAATCCAATAATTTATGTACAAGCTATTACAATTGTTAATGTTTTTGATGTCCTATTTTTGTGTTTCATGTGTTTGTTTTCTCTCGTTTTTCAAAATATAATCCCTGTTCATAACTGTAAAAATTATATAACATTATTGTGACTATTGAAAAAAAACAAGCCGGATCGCCCGACAACTTTTTTATTCTTGTATCTGTATTTCTGTATTTTTTGTATACTTGCCCCCACCTCTTTGTAATCCCCCCCCTCCCCCCCACTTTTCTCAATAAACTTGTAAACTTGTAAACTTGATACGAGTAGCAGTGTGTGACTAGGTCCGCTGCGTGTCTGTGTGTTATTGTGTCGCTCTGGAGACAGTGGCGGCGTTATGAGGCGTGACTGTGACTCCCGCTGTAATAATAATGCTCCGGTCTGGTCATGCGCTGTACTCGCTGACTCTCGTTAGGTCTGTCTTCTGTCGAGGTGCTCCTCCCCGTTACTCTATCTCGCTGGCCTATACTCTATTTTCTGGTAATTGATGTCTTTACTACCACTTCATTATTTGTTTTTCTCTCTAGTCATCATCCCAATTTTTGTTTCTCTTTCTTTCTTTCTTTCTTTTTTCTTTTCTTTTTTTCTTTCTTGCTTTATCTTTCATTCTTTCCATTTTTTTTCTTGCTCTCTCTCTCTCTCTCTCTCTCTCTCTCTCTCTCTCTCTCTCTCTCTCTCTCTCTCTCTCTCTCTCTCTCTCTCTCTCTCTCTACGGAACACCTCCTTTACACCTGTTGCAGCACTGTGGCACTCAGCTATGCGTGGCAAGGCGTATAGAAAGCGGTAGTGTGCGCGGCGCCAGGCAACCCCCAGCCCGCCAGGTGCCTCACGCTAAGGGTATTTTCTCCTCATCCATCACCTCCATCACTGTAGTTTTCTCCATCACGCCATAGTGCTCATTGCATCGGCATCGTATTCTTTTTCTACTTCTCATTGTATAGTGAGACGCCTCATTATATTCCTTAAACCTCTATGTAACAGAGACTATTCTTTCATTACAAGGTCATCGTGTACCGGCATTTGTATAGTTCCAACCTCATTCTTTAACACCACACACGCTCTCTCTCTCTCTCTCTCTCTCTCTCTCAACCCGCCAGGGTGGCGCGGTTGGTAGAGCTACGGGCTCGCGTGCAGAGTCCCTGCATTCGGTCAGCGGTTCGAGCCCACCAAGTTCGTCCTGGCGTGGTGGCGCTTTGTATAGTCAATAACCTTGTAGTTGGTACTTGCAAAGTGTCTAGATAGGATCAAAGTATCTTATCTTATCTTATCTCTCAACATAATATTTCACCACACGCTTACCCCAGCCTCGTCATGCATACATCAGTCATAGTTTTTTAGTTAGTTTAGTTTATTGACTACAAGCAAACATAATCACATTCATAATTTAAGATTACAGTAAAATATACAATGGTACCTATCATTATAAATATAACAACTAGTTGTAGTCCAAGAAGGTTAATCTTACTCCGAAACAAACCCTAACAACTATAATATCATGAACAAACCATTACATTATTGGGTATGATTACAAGACACATAATATACTCCGAAAACACACTTTAACAACTACACAACTAATCATACGCCCGCAATATATCATAAACAATCTTGCACATAACATCATTACTAAAATTGCAAAACAAATCATCCAAAGTGTTAAATGTGTAACTATCTTTCAAATATTGAGTCACAGGACAACTCTCCACGACATGCCTCTCCGTCTGGACTGATCCACATACACACACACCGCTCCTCCACAGGAAGGCGACCACGCCCCCGCCTGTTCCACCGTCCCGTCTCAATAGCCAGTGAATGCCCTGAAACTCTGAACCTCGTGAACGAGACTCTGTGCAGATCATTTACTGTATGTCTCTGTTTATAAACATCATGCACTCTCATCGTAGGATTAATGTCCATATATACATTACATCTCGACGTATCTGACGACAAAATAGCCCTATGTACATTTCCTACCAATAAGGACATGTCCGTGACTTCATCTCGTGTATATCTATTTATAATCTTGGCAACAGGTGTATTCATTGCAATAGAAATTCTAACAACAAAAGAAAAGGGATCATCCTCCATGCCAGACCTTTCTAGCCATAACCTATGAAAAAAATTGTGCTGTTTATGTTGTAAAAAGTCTGACAAAGTCGGGTACCCCAGTTCAGCATAACAGACAAGATTAGATGTGTTCTTTCTTACCCCTAACAACGCTTTCATAGCCCAGTGGTACAGTTTAATAACAGGTTTCGTGTCGGCACCGAACCACGATTCACATCCATACAAAAGTGACGACGTGAGGGCTGCATCAAACACTCGACGTTTAACGATGAACGGAACACAATTGTTTTTTTCTATAAAAGAAACAAATTTCAAAACTTGGCAGATCTTTACCTTGGCATGTTCTTTCACTGCCGATGAAACAGAGCCATCACATGTAAAGGGGGAACCCAGATATACATAACTGTCACAGTGCTCCACCACTATGTCACCCACACACAGCGGTTCCCTGTCACCAGCCTCACCATTTATGACAAAAAATTTAGTCTTGCCAACATTCACTTTCATACCATACTCATGACAAAAAAAATACATATACTTAGATTACCTCTTCGTCGTAGTCTTAGAGTTTCTCTGTTTTCGTGTGTTAAAATATTTGTTCTCTTCGCTCTTATTTTCTTTCTCAAATCATTACATGACATTAAGTATTCTTAAGAAACAATGGTGACTATTTTAGTAAATTTAACATATATGAAAACACAAATCTCACCATTTAAGTCTTCTTGACTGAAAGAAGAATAAAGAAAAAGAAGGCATCTCTGCTCATTTGTAGAGAAATATTTCCTCGAGATGACGTAAAATCTATCATATCTTTATCCAAATGAAGGCAGTGGAAGGAAGGAAGGAAGGGGGAGGAAGGAAGAGGAGGAAAATGTATTGTACATAAACGTGTTGTGCCGTTTGGTAAACATACGAGAGAGAGAGAGAGAGAGAGAGAGAGAGAGAGAGGAGAGAGAGAGAGAGAGAGAGAGAGAGAGAGAGAGAGAGAGAGAGAGAGAGAGAGAGAGAGATCTAACGTTAAAGCAGCGTGTGAACGTGTGCTGCTTTCCATATGAGACCAGTACATTCTTGTAATGATTGCTGTGAATATACATACATAAATACGTAAAACTCACACACACACACACACATGCGTACTCTCTCTCTCTCTCTCTCTCTCTCTCTCTCTCTCTCTCTCTCTCTCTCTCTCTCTCTCTCTCTCTCTCTCTCTCCTCTCTCTCCTCTCTCTCCTCTCTCCCCTTTCTCCTCTCTCTCTCTCTCTCTTACACCTTTCTTCTCCTTTACTCCCTCTCATTTTACCTTCTTTCCTAATTCTATAACAAAACTTCCCTCGCAATGACGTGTCTCGGAGCTTCTTTTCTTCCTTGTCTTGTGTTACTTTCTCCCCATCCTTGTCTCTTTTCCCTTTTCTATTCTACCTTTCGCACACGCTTCTCTCCTTTCACTTCCTTAATTTGATGTTCTTTCTTCCCACTTCCTTCAAAGTCTCTATTCGTGATTCGCTTTCCTTATTGTTATCTCTCTCTCTCTCTCTCTCTCTCTCTCTCTCTCTCTCTCTCTCTCTCTCTCTCTCTCTCTCTCTCTCTCTCTCTCTCTCTCTCTCTCTCTCTCTCTCTCTCTCTACGCTACTCGCCTCCTAATGATGCTTTTCTCCCCTTCACTGATGCTTTTCTTTCCTCGCATCAATCTCCTCCTATGTTTTCTTCCCAAACTTTTCCCCTACAGGTATTGCATTACTACTACTACAACAACTACTACTCCTATTATTATTATTACTACTACTACTACTATACATATACTACTACTACAACAACAACAACTACTACTACTACTACTACTACTACAACAGCAACAACTACTGTACCACTACTATTTCTGGTACGTTATTTGATATTTAACGAGCATATTCCTTTCCCCCTATGTACTTAATTTCATTCATCTAAAAGTGGAAATGAATAACGAAATGTTAGTGAGCGCTATGCTTGTGTTATGCCTCCTATTTTTCTGAACACTCCTATAATAGTGTATAAATATAGTGTATAATATAGTGTATATTTTGTGATACGACATTTTCTTTCGACGGCTTTTTTTTATTGTTTTGTTTGTCCGTTTATTTATCCCTGTCTTCCGCATCGCATTGTACCAAAAAAAGAGAAATTACACAGCCTAAGACCCGCGATGACCTTTTTTAGCGGCTCTCTCCTTTCCCTCCTTGCTTCTTTTGCCCTTTCTCCATCCCTCCCCCACCCTCTCCCTTCCACGCAGGAGGAGGTCAAAGGGAAGCACTTCACCCCGTATACGGGGTGAAGTGCTATAGTCCTGAGGCGGGAAGATGAAATGAAACTTTTCTCCTTGCAAACGTAGGCACTTTTCAGGGTCAGAAAAGAAACCTCTCTCTCTCTCTCTCTCTCTCTCTCTCTCTCTCTCTCTCTCTCTCTCTCTCTCTCTCTCTCTCTCTCTCTCTCTCTCTCTCTCTCTCTCTCTCTCTCGGAACGTGGAATCTGATGTTATTGTTGTGCCGATGACAGAACAGAAACCAAGACCTCACAAACTTTTTATTTTTTACTAAATCATTGTTATTGTGGAAATGACTCCGTGATTTTTGTACCAGTTATTTCATGGCGTGAGAGAACTGAGGAGGCAGGGGGCTTTTTCATCGCAGGTTTTCATTCATACCATTCTTGTACAATGGAAAGAAACTCGCGTTGCCTTCTTTGTATGTCTGTAATGTGAAAACGACGTCCCATTTAGCCTCATGACAGCCAGCCAAGCATCCCATATGGCGACGCTTTCCCTCCTCGTCTTCTTCTTCTTCTTCTTGTGATCTTTGACGCTTAGTATCGCTTCATACTCTTCAACTTAAATTTCCTTGGCAGGGCTTAAAAACTAAATTATTTTTCAAACGGTTCGTTCCGATCAGAAACAGTATTATTAAAGTTTCGTTTTTCGTTCCTCCTCCAAACATAACGTTCCTGAACCGGTTAGAAAGAAATGAAAACCGGTTAGAACGTTATTCTCAAACCATGTATTGAATATGCTATTAGCCCTAGTAAATAATAATGCCTATACATGACTACATTCTTATAGATGGTAATAAAGCGATACATTTCAGGGTGCACAGTATCCAACAAAATCAAACCCTTAGATGTCGTAAGAACTATATTCTTATACGACGGCAACACATTTACATATGCAATACAGGAAACTTAGTGTAGGAGTAGGCAATATCAGTTGCCGTAAAGACATGAATCACTAAATTATTTATTAATATTATATATGGCAAAAAAAATATTAATTCGTAATATCACCAACCCACTAATCAAATAAACCTAAACAATGAAGTCAATGACTACATGTGGTACTCCAAGGACTCGAACTTTGGACACTCACATCCGAAATTTGGCGAAAGTTAAAAGTTTTAGCACATACTCACGATATATTATCCATTTTCGAATACTGGATATTAATCTAAGCATGTTCTTAAACCCATCTGCAGCAACCCAACTAAATCATTTGGCTACTGGATGTGAAAATGGATTATTGACCAAATATGGCATGGAACGAAAACATTACGTTATTAACCGGTTACAGGGATTTTAGAATAGCGTTTTTGCTCCGGAACAGTAACTATAATAACGTTTTCGTTTCCGTTTTTGTTCCGAGCATAATTTCGTTCGTTTCGGTTTTCGTTTTCGTTCCCTTAATATAAACCGTTTCAAAGCCCTGCTCCGTAGTTAACAATCTTGTCAACTCTTCCCTTGGCTATTTCACTTGGGATCTTAATTCCTCACGAACACGAGCCTCCAATGTGGCTTGCTGTGTTTGTTTTGCCCACAAGCAACGCAAGGCTGCCTTCACAACGGCGCTCATTACTCAGACGCCAGAATGCAATGTAACGGGAAATGCAACAAGAGATTTACGGAGGAAAGATTGTGATTTTTCAGCGGATATGAAGGGAGGTAAAGTGTGACACCTTTACAAGTTGTCAGGCGTCCACTTGAAATCGAGTGGAGAGTTATGAATGGTATAATGACTTTACATGGATTCGATATGTTCATGAGCCGCTAAAACCACTTGTGAAGTGTGTGTGTGAGAGAGAGAGAGAGAGATAAGAGATTTTCATCCTATCTAGACACTTTGCAAGTACCAACTACAAGGTTATTGACTATACAAAGCGCCGCCACGTCAGCACGAACTAGGCGGACTCGAACCGCTGACCGAATGCACAGGGACGCTGCACATTGCGAACTCACGTCTCTACCAACCTTGCCACCCTGACGGGCAGAGAGAGAGAGAGAGAGAGAGAGAGAGAATGGAGGAGGTTGGCCAATATAATATTTTATGTACTGTACGTAGGTATGTATGGCGTCACTCTCCTCATCATCGTGGATTTCATGTTAAGGAAAGTGACCATACTAATCGACCATACATCAACCATACTAATAATCATCTTGAGAAACTTCCGCCACTCTATCCTGCGGCTCAT
>JACEEZ010000391.1:565000-575000 GCA_016584305.1 Chionoecetes opilio
ATTGTGGTTCAGCCCTTTGCCCTCTTCTGCTCGGCCTCGCTCCTCTCGGCAGCAGGGAAATTATTGCCTGGCAGCACAACCATTCTTGGGTCAGGATAGGAGCACAAAAATGTCTGACGACATGTTTGTTTCTTTTGTCGTTTCTGGAAGCAAGCTAAAATATGCAGGTAAATAATAGTGAATCGCCTGCTTATGTTTTATGAGACGCCCTGAAAACGTCAGCTTCGTGGTTGAAGCACCTAACAATCCTCTTGAAAGTGATCTTAAAGAGTCATAAGGAAAAACTAGAAGGTAAAGTTTCCGATGATAATTATAATTGCAGTTATTATTTAAAGTATAAATTATTTATAATTATTTATATGAAAAATGTGAAACTCGAAATGAAAATTGACCTTTACCTATTCACTGGCGGGTAGGTGCTTTTCCTTTCCATTTGCGAAGCAAACATGACCAGAGAGAGAGAGAGAGAGAGAGAGAGAGAGAGAGAGAGAGAGAGAGAGAGAGAGAGAGAGAGAGAGAGAGAGAGAGAGAGGGGACAATTGTCATGCATATGGCGCCATATATTCTGTGCCGTACGCAAATGGCCCACTCAGCAAGCGACACAGCCGTGTGAATCAGGGCCACGTAACATGAATTAGACTCCTAAGCAAGGCCAAGACAGCAACAGGTGAACCCTGGTTAACGGTGACGCAATATGAGGGGCCGATGGGCTGAAAAATTGCACCAAACTTTTCTTTTTTAATAAAACTATTGCTTTAAGACAAATGTTACTGCACAAAATCTGACATATTTTTGTTAAAATTCCTTGACAATAGAATCAGACTACAGTAGTATTATGTGTTTAAGCGCCCGGACGTCCATGCGCCGTAACAGGACTTTTATTATCGTTACCTACAACTTAATACTAGTATTTTCTTTTGTTACCGCCTCCATCTTCCTCATGATTTACTTAACTCGGAAGTAAGTATATTTTACGTGACGCAATCCTGTGGGTACAGCGGGAAGAACTCAAAACTGTAAACTTTTACTTTTTCAAATAGCCTTTGATTGCTATGGTGTTCAATGTTTTACTGCCTCCTAACATTGTCTTATCTTTCTTTATACGTAGGAAGGCGTTTTTAATGTAATATTTTTTTCTAAAGGAGAAAGGCACTAAAATAGTTGTGTTCGATATGCTGTCGACCCTCACAGGAAGATTTTGTGTCCTGGATGTGATGATGTGGGCGGAGTCAACAACTCTTAACTCCTGACTCGTGACTCGTGATGTGGTAACAGTGGTGTCTCGAAGCCCACGACTCGAAACTCACGGAACATCTTCAACGACTGAGACTGGAAAGAAGGTGCTGATAGGCCACGCTGAAAGGGATTGTCTCCATCCTTGATATGCTTATTTGTTGGTCTCAATCTCTTGAGCTGCTTTTCGTTGATTTCTTTCTCTTAAGTTATCTACTTACAAATATGCTTAATTTCATTCATATGTCTGTCCGTATATTTTGGGTTTATTTGTCTTACCGTAGATAACAATAAAGTCGCCAGGACAACGTTTTTTCGATTTACAGACGTCTGGTGGCGTTAATACTTACATTTCTACATCCATGATTTCAGGAAAGTTAGAAGGGGCTATCTGGAGAGTCTGTCATTTTGTGTCTTCATCTGTGTCATATTATGGCTATAACTGAACAAATTACAAAAATAAAACCAAGTGGCGACGTTGGTAACGGGCTACACTAAAATTGCCAGCTAGTGTTTATGTTCTGAGTGTCCTCCCGCCGTCGTCGTCGCCCGAAAAAAACTAGTGAAATTTGAAATCGTATATACTTGCAGATACAAAGCATAAAACAACGCTGAAACAGGGTAGATTATACTGCCATGATATAAACTACTGTGTATCATCTCCAGTGGCACATAAAAATCAGTAGTGATGCTATAATTTGTAATATATGGCGCCTGGCGACATCAGTGCTAGTGGCGACTATAGTGGCGACTATTTCTACGGCAGTGTTCTTCAAACTTTTTTCATCGCGACCCAGTTTGATTTTATGCATTACATTCACGACCCTATTGTAAGTACGTCTGTAGCTGCTTTCTCTTTCCAATGTGATTTATTCTTTACAAGTACATACATAGGCTACATATGCATATAAAACTGCATACATGCATATATACATACGTACATGCATCTACTGTATGCATTCAAAATAATTGCATATGTTTGAGTGTGCCAATGTAAATTTTATCCATTAATAGTATTTTAAAAATATGTAGAATTGTTCTGTAAATTGTAACTACGTAAGTAGAGAAAAATAGTATTAATTGATTGACAAGTGAAAATTATGCGTACAAGTCCTGCCTTCTCCCATCGGCATTATCTCTCTCTCTCTCTCTCTCTTATTAATGCATTTCACATATAGATTATATAATTATCAGTTTACGATGTGGCGACCCACTGAGCAAAGGCTTGCGACCCAGTATTGGGTCGCAACCCGTACTTTGAAGAACCCTGCGTAGATTATAGCTTTCTATGTTTATCTATTTTGTCTGTCTCTTCATCTACACGACCTGCTGTTGAGGTTCGAGCGAAGAAGCGACAGGAACACAAGAACAGGAACGTCAATAGAATCTTTGAAGCAAGAGCAAAGAAAGGCTGCGGTATCGAAGATCCACAAAGACATTGAATCAATTTTGGGAGGCTTAGAAATGAATACATACTTGATATCTTCATGGAATCCACGTTGAGATTTACTCCTTTTTTATTTTCTGTGACTGCGTGTTGTTCCTTTGCCCTTCCCCCATGTCGCTCATGCACACACTCTGCATGTTGTATGGTGAGCAACAACATATGTCAATGTATCGATGTGCAATGTATCAACAGCAATGTATCGCTGAAAATATCAGAAGGTGAGAAAGATCTGGCAGTGAGGGCGAGCTCAGACCTCCGACCTAGGAAACAATGTATTGAGGCTGGAAATAGAGCTAGTAGGGTGTTAGGATTCATTACCAGAAGTGTTAAAAGTAGAAGTCCTGAGATTATTCTAAAGCTTTATTTGGCTCTAGTCAAACCTCACCTAGACTATGCGGTTCAGTTTTGGTCTCCATATTACAGGATGGATATACTGTATAGCCTTGTTAGAATCAGTGCAGAGAAGGATGACCAAAATTATTCAAGAGATGCGTAGCTTTAGTTATGAGAAGAGATTGAAACTATTAAATTTACACTCACTCGAGAGACGCAAAGTAAGGGGCGATCTGATAGAAGTTTTTAAGTGGATAAAGGGATATAATAAAGGAGAGGTAGGAAAAGTTCTTACGGCTATCAACCAGGGTAGGACAAGAAGTAACGGATTCAAGCTGGAAAAGCGTAGATTTAAAAAAGAAATAGGAAAAAACTGGTTCACAAATAGAGTGGTAAATGATTGGAATGGACTCAGTAGACAGGTAGTTAGTGCGCAGTCATTAGAGAGCTTTAAAGGGAGGCTGGATAAATTCATGGATAGGGATGAAAGGTGGATGTAGGTAGTGTTATGTAATAGGAGCTACCTCGTGTAGGTCTCACGGCTCACTTATTTTCTTATGTCTCGACGCAGCTACGTCATCTCGTCCACCGCCTGGCAACACCTACACCACTTTTATAAATTTCGTCGATCTTTACACTCCACAATCCCCCTCAAGAGCTCTACGGGTACTATCTCAAACTTTACCCCTTCACCCTACAATTTTCCAAGTCTTGCACAGCCACACCACAGTTACGATCATTCCACCACCACCTAACTGTATGGCGCCCCGCTCATTCCAGCAACAATCGCTATCAAGGGAGAGTCTGCATCAAGTGGCGCTGCGAGGGGGAACGAAAGAATAAATTTACGTGATGATGATGATGATGATACTCGTGTGACAACGAATATAACAGAATGAGGGAGAAAAAGGAAAGGCCGCACACACACACACAGAGAGAGAGAGAGAGAGAGAGAGAGAGAGAGAGAGAGAGAGAGAGAGATAATCAAAATAAGAAATAAGTCGTACCACCAAGCATTTATTTTCCTCTTTTTATAAGTTGACAGAACACCCCTTCGCTGAGCATGCCGTCGACTCTTCTTTATGAAAAAATAGGAGGTGAAGTTTTGCATGAATCGCGATGGTTGTGAGTGAGAGTAAATGGATGAGTGTGAGGGTGAATAGGAGAGGTGAGGGGATACACGAGTATACGCAACAGCGAGGAGATAGATAAGATTCCCACCATACACCACCACCACACCAGCGTCGCGGCTCGGTGACTCTCTAGTCTAGGCCATGCTTGCAAAGGGAGGGCAAGACATACATACATGGGGAACAAGCCTCACAACACGCACACATCCGCCCATACTGTACGTGGCTCTTCCGTTTTGACACACCACAGTCAGGAACGTGATAGAATCAATCAATCATTGGGGGCATACGCCGGGGGGCGCGTCGCCTAGCCCACCCTACGACGCCACTCCTGGGGGTCACCACGCGCGAGTTCCCATGCAGGTTCCTTTCCAAGCAACTCTCGACAAGAAACATCAACTTGCCCCAGCCACGAGCCTTGTGGGCGCCCCCTTGGCCTCCTCCACGCCGGATTGTCTCTTACAGATACAACCCTATGGGAAGGATCGGTTTCAGGGTAGCGTGCCACATGCCCATATAGCCGAAGTTGGCGCTGACGGACTATGCAGGTAATAGGCCTCGATTCAGTCTCACGGTGCAATCGCTGATTTGACACGTAATCATCCCAGCGATACCCCATGATTCTGCGAAGACACTTATTACCAAAGGCATTGATTCGTCTCTTCAAGTCACTATTTAGTGTCCATGTCTCACAACCATAAAGTAAGACAGGGATCACAAGCGACTTGAAGATCCGGATCTTTGTCCTCCTGCACAGGTACCGACAACGCCAAATACTCCCGCTGAGCGAGTCCATAACACCGTGGGCTATGCCAATCCGCCGTAAGGCTTCTTGACGTGACCCGCCGTCATTATGGACTGCGCTACCAAGGTATGTAAAACTTTCCAAGATCTCAATGTCCTCGCCACACGCATGAACAGACTGTACTGCTTCATCTAGTAAGTCTCCAAACACCTGGACCTTGGTCTTGAGCCAGGAGACCTCAAGTCCCAAAGGCTTTGCCTCCTCGTGCAGCGCCTCGAGAGCCATCACCAGGACCTCCAGCGACTCAGCAAAGATTACTGCATCATCGGCAAAAACAAGATCAGTGTTATTGGTGTTGCCGACGGATGCTCCACAATCACTTTGATCTACAACCTTGTCCAATACCCAGTCCATACAAGCGTTGAAAAGTGATGGGGCAAGGACGCACCCTTGCCTCACTCCTGTATTCACAGGAAAGAAGCTGGATACACCTGGATAGAATGACCTGGATAGAATGACACCTCAAATCACAAGTCTTCCCTTACCCTATATTCTAGCTGTGTATACTTGATTAGTTTTCGTTCGGACGCGTCTAGTATACTGTACCAAAGTCTTTGTATATGTAGTAGAGTAAAGGTATGCACTTACGCAGTACATACGGAATGAGGTGAGAGGGGTTTTGCTTATAAAGTAAAGAAACTGCGTATCAGTCTTTTATCTCCGTTTCAGCCCTTCACTCACTGCGTCATGGTTACTGCTCCATGGGAGGGAATAAAAAGGGTATGTGCGTTGCTTCACATACAGAAGCCTTGGCACCACTTAAAGCTAAAGTGTATGCAATGCAGCACAGACGAATGCGTTATTACTGCAATACGATAGCATTCATGCTTTGTTTTGTTGGCAGCTGTGTTTTTTCTCTATTATTTCACCTCTCCTTGCGCTCTGTTTGTTGCAGTTGTTTGTTTGTTTGTTGATTACTATTATTCTCGCTCCCACTATTCATCACATGCGAACAGAGGTTAGTGTTCAGTGAATGTTGTTTACTTTCATGCAGCGTAGCAGTAAAGACACCTCACGAGCCCCTCCCTCCATGCACTGCGTCTGCGGTCAAAAGGGAAGGTTTTGAAGCGACGCTACGGAGGGACGGCAGGCGGTCACGCTAGACTTCCGGTATCGAACAACAAACCACAAGATGATTATGATGAGCTGAGTCTGGTGTGCGTCCAAGGCTCTGCTAAGCTTTAAAGAGATATTTTCAGCGGCCTGGATCAAGTAGAATAAGTTATGCAGGTTCGTAAAAATATTATACACGGATGCAAGAAAGTCATGATCTCACACAAACACATGGTAGACTTAGTTATCAAAGTCATGAACTACGCTTCCTGAACATACACGCTGAGGCATATTTCATGGCTTATAATGTATTCACGGCTATAACAATTGACTGTATACGTACAATAAAAGGAATCAATATGTATGGAGATGCAGTTGTAGCGTCGTCAAGGGACTAACATCTAAACGTGACTGTATGTAATCAGTGATGATCACGTATCATAAATATACAGGATTGATTGACTATATACTCATATCCTATGGGACCACACGAGGCACAAACAACCTAAGAGAGTTCCAGAGCCCGATACGCCTTCACTCCCTGTATGCCGTAGCTGCAGTACCACCAACTGCCGACGGATGAGGCAAAAGAAGAAGAAAAAAGGACCGCCAGAAGAATGTTGGATAAGATGGTCTTTGTTATAACGTATATAGCTACTTGTATAAAGACAATCCTAAGGCAGGAGTTTACCAGTATCTTCACTCTTTCATCTCCTTCATTGGTAAACTCTGGAACTCTTTCTGTTTCTATTTTTCTACCTTCCTACGACTTAAATATTTTCAAGAGAGGGGTAACAAGACACCTCCCGAACTATATTGGCTCATCTCCCATTTTATATTATCTTACTGTCTTCTTTATCGGGACTGACAATCAAGCAGGCTTTTTCTTACTCCTGTTTTTTTGTCCTTGGCCAGTCCATTCGATTTAAAAAAAAAACTAGTTCTCTGGTTTTGGGGTAGTTCACCTCATATTTGGCATTCTCATGAGTATGCTGTGCAACACAATAGTCATAATAACAGCTGCTGGCGTTTATTAGAAATCACATTGATAATATAATCAAATGAAGAATCAGTCTCTCTTTCTCTCTCTCTCTCTCTCTCTCTCTCTCTCTCTCTCTCTCTCTCTCCTCTCTCTCTCTCTCTCTCTCTCTCTCTCTCTCTCTCTCTCTCTCTCTCTCTCTCTCTCTCTCTCAATGCTTCATAAAAGACTTAAAAAATAAATAAATAAATATATATGTAACATAGCATAATCTTATGTATATGCATATCTAAATGTAATTAACAAATTTACTATCTAACTTCATTAATCATGGCAATCCTTCCTATGCAACCTGCATGGGGGGTGCGCCCTTTGTCTATTTTGTACCCTTAATTATATATGTATTATGTATAATGTGTACATTATTCACAATAAACGTTTTGATCTGATGATCTCTCTCTCTCTCTCTCTCTCTCTCTCTCTCTCTCTCTCTCTCATTGAGGACGTGACCCCGGGAGACCACAATACCGCTGTTGCCCCGCCCTGGAGGCCCTACTCACCTCTGCATCGCCATCAACAGCGCGTCTCCTCTGCCTACTCCTCCACCTCTTCCACTCCTCGCCTACTCTCTTCTTCTACCTCCAAGCCTGCCCTAAAGTTATCTCCCTCGTTTTATTAGTTAACCTTTCACCTCTTTTTATTGCCCCTACCAGCCTCTCCCTCCTCCTCCTGCTCATGGTGTTCTCAGAGGGCCTTCTCTGATCTCTCTCTCTCTCTCTCTCTCTCTCTCTCTCTCTCTCTCTCTCTCTCTCTCTCTCTCTCTCTCTCTCTCTCTCTCTCTCTCTCTCCAGCAACTAAAGGCAAACAATGATGGTGCAACATAAATTTGAGACAATGACGTAGTACTTTTAATTCTCAATAAAAATCTTTCTGGTGATAATCTTCCAAATGGCAAATGAGGCTCATAATGGACTTGATCTCCATATATTTCACTGCTTTCCTATCGTGTGTAATGATTAAGAGTTGAAAGAAATAGCTCGTGTATGTGTGTGTGTGTGTGTGTGTGTGTGTGTGTGTGTGTGTGTGTGTGTGTGTGTGTGTGTGTGTGTGTTGTAAGGATAAATCATCAGTGTAGGGTGAATATGAGAAGAAGAATGGGGAGAATGAACATGGGGCTGGTGCAAGAGGAGATAAGGAAGGAGGAGGAGGAGGAGGAGGAGGAGGAGGAGGAGGGGAGTATTGGGTATGGAATAGGTGGTGATGGTGGTGGTGGTGAAAGAAGTGGTGGTGATGGAGGCTATGGTAGAGAAGATAAATAAAGATATAAATAGAGAAGTTGGGAAAAAGGACGGAAAGGAACTCTGAAGAAGATGGATTGAAGGAAGAAAAGAGGAGGAATACATAGGAATGCATAGGAAGAACAGATACCAGGAGACCTATTGATCTATAACGAGGGTATCTGCTGAACTACAGACTACTAGCTATCAAACTACGCGTAGGAGAACAGTTGGAAAAGGATATCATGCCCCTAAAGAAGATAGGAACATGGAAGTTTCGTAGTGAAGAATGAGAGGATATGAAGTATGCTAACTGATGCTACCAAGAGGAGGAGTAGGAGGAAAAGAAGGAGGAAGTAGGAGGAAGGAGGAGGAGAAAGAAGAAGGAGGAGGAGGAGGGGAGTATTGGGGATGGAATAGGAGGTGATGGTGTGGTGGTGACTGTCGTAGAGAAGATAGAAATAGAAAATATAGGAAAAATATGGAAGGGAACTCAGAGAAAGAAAGATTGAAGAAAGAAACGACGAATAGGAATAGGAGGGGGAGGAGAAGAAAAAGAAGGACGGAGAAAACACGCAAGGAGTGGTCACATTAAATAGGAGTTGAGGTCAAAGTTCACCAGGAAGACACGAGCCATTCCCCCCCACCCCCCGCCCCCCATCAGCCCCTCTTAACCTGCCACTGACCTCCTGACAGTGAAAAAACGTAGTACAAGGAAAAAGAAAACCTTGATACTTCTTTTCCGAATGACATGAACATAAGAAAAGGACATTGATACCTATACTGATGATGACGATGAAGACTATGATGAGAAAGGATACGGAATGAAATGATCGCACTGCATGAACCCAGCGCTAAGGTCATCTAAGCAGCTTGACACTTTCGCAGCCGGATATGACTGACGTGACTGAGGGAGAAAAAGCCTAACATACTTTCCCACGCGCCAACCATCCCACCAAACATGACTCCTCGACACAAAGCATTTTCCCCTTCTTTCCCCCCCCTAACCCCCCCCCTCCCCAAAACACGTCCACAATGGCCAACACTAATGCATTTTCGTTGCGTGTGTTGGCTCAGTTGGCTGTGTTGGTGAACGCGTCAGGTCCGCCGAAACCTGATGAGCCGGTTGGTTTATGGAACTGTCGCCGATAGGAACTGTCGCCGAAGCATCAAACGTATTGGTATTTAGTCCCTGAATGCAGAAACATGATTAAAAGCTTATTAAATGATATATTGGGTACTGTAATATCAAGATCAAGAACTAGAACTGTCGCCGACAATTGGAACTCCCACCGACGTGAAAAATTGGAACAGTCGCCGATATCGGCGACAGTTCCAGGTACCAGCCGGTTCCGCGATCATGCTATTTAAAAAAAAAAAAATTATATAAAGCTATTTATTGATGACGAATGTGTAATATTCGCCTCTTTGAAAACAATTCGTGACCGTTTTAGTTATTTTGGTATGTCCTGCGAGCTGCTCACGTACTATTACTTATCTTCCTTGAGTGTGGGTCTGAAAGTGTGTGTGGCCCGTACCGAGAGTCCCATGTAGGGCGAGCGACAACCTTCGTCGACTGAGGAAGGGTACCATAAAAGGGATATTTTTCGGAACGAAGAGCAGCGACGACGGTCGAAGGTCGGCACGAAGACACGGGTACCCCCGTGTCTTCGTGCCGACCTTCGTCGCTGCTCTTCCTTCCAAAACAAAGCCCTCTTATGGTAAGCGAAGGTCTGCCGTTCG
>JACEEZ010000391.1:580000-663731 GCA_016584305.1 Chionoecetes opilio
AGGGAAAGGAGAGAGAAAAGGAGAGAGTTAAGGAGAGAGAAAGAGAGCTAGAGAGCTAGAGAGAGAGAGAGAGAGAGAGAGAGGGGGGGGGGGGGGAACATTAAAAGTGGTAACTCAGCTGTGATGTGAATTATGGGATCATATCAAGTTTAAGATCGCGGGACCGCTTTCCTCCACCAGTGCCCCTTGAAGGCCTGTCTGACATCCTATCCGACTCGTGCATGCGGAAAACCCTTCACGATAAGAGAAATAGGGCCCAAGGCGGCCATTGTTTGTTTTGAACTGAAAACTCTACCCAGGCTACCGACCTCCCAATGTGGGTAGAGAAAGTTCAAGGGTTTTGCTGAGTCACTACGCGCGTCGCCTCGGACCCAGGTTTTCGTGCGCAAATGGAATGCCTGAATTCTTGGGTTCCGTGAACTGGTTCCTGAAATGTCGCAAATGGAAGAGGCCTTTAAGAGTAACTCTCAAAATTATTCTTAGAGTAACCATGCTACAATATATATATATATATTAATATATATATATATATATATATATATATATATATATATATATATATATATATATATTAGTCTCTGAAGTTAATAATCAAGCTTAGAGTGTAAAAGAAAATGTACTAAATTGTTAAATGAAAGCCAAGCTAAAGAAAAATGGCTCCTGCTACGTTAATAATTGATTAAGCAGACTAACCTACTCTTAGAGTAACCACTAACCACATGCTCCAACTCCAATACAGATTTAGTCCCCGAAGCGGTAGACTTCGGGGACTACCATCATCTTCACTTTCTGAATCCTCTAAGAAGAGTTATTTATTGTATTATCTTGCTTTGAGAGATAATCTGTGTATCTCTTGTAGCACCGTCCATTTTTCACATCCTCAATTACACATTTCGGAGGTTTCCATGAATAGCAGTCTGCATTTTGACGTGAAATAGCCTGTTTAGCTAGAAGCCTGTTTGCCACACTACGAATTTTAAGATTTTTTTTACTCCTGTCGTGATTGAATTTCAGCAAACAACTGAGGCCGAACACTACACACAGGGATAGACAAGGTAACACGCAGAGCTGGGCACTACCGTAGATAACACTTTAGTCGCCACCTGCCCTAATGTCGCTAGGCGCCATATATTACGAATTATAGTATCGCTGCTGATTTTTATGTGCCACTGAAGATGATAAACAGTAGTTTATATCATGACTGTATAATCTACCCTGTTTCAACGCTGTATTATGCTTTGTATCTGCAAGTATATACGATTTAAAATTTCGCTACTCGTTTTTTTTCTTTGGGCGACGACGACGGCGGGAGGACACTCTAAACATAAACAGTCGATGGCGACTTTAGTGTAGCCCGTTATCAACGTCGCCACTCGGTTTTATTTTTGTAATTTGTTCATTTATAGCCATAATATGACACAGGTGACACAGACTCTCCAGATAGCCCCTTCTAACTTTCCTGATATCATGGATGTAGAAATGTAAGTATTAACACCACCAGACGTCTGTAAATAAAAAGAAACGTTGTCCTGGCGACTTTGGTGTTATCTACGGTGAATACATTGAATGTATTTAAATACTAAATACTAAATACATGGGAGAAATGTATCTAAATACCAAATACTAAATACATTTTACGAATGTATTTAAATACTAAATACTAAATACATCAATTGTATTTAAATACATTTGTAAATACAATTAAAATACACACAAATTTTAACATGTATTCAGTAATTAATGATTAACAATATAAAATGCTTGATAAATGATCAAGGATACATTCTTATTGTATATTTAATTAATTGATTGATTAACTTGAGTAATTGAGATTATTAATTGAGATTATTGAGTAATTAACTGATAAAAAAGTATTAAATTTTTTTATATGAGTATTAAAAAAGATCCGTGCTTTGGGCGATACAATCTCTAGAAATAGAATGATTAACGGAAGGATATTATCGTAAGCATGGGCAATGATAAGATATCACAAACAAGACCAAACACTTGCGTTGCGTTGTTGAGTGTTAGTATTAAAGGTGCGTGCCTGCGATCATCACCTCTTTCCGTTGTCTTCCCTCCATCAGTTATTTCTTCAATATTACTTACGTATATAAAATAATTAACACTCCCCACTTTTTCCTTTTCTCTTTCTCCTACTCTTCCTTCTGTCTTAATTTTACATTTATCACAACAGTATGGAAAATATAATATAATACAAGGAATTTTACAAAGCAGACAACCTTGCTTACAGTAAAGTCCAATTACTTTTATTTCCCTTATTCGTACGTTCCTCCTCGCCTTCCCTCTCATGACGATTTATTTATACCATTTTCAGAAGTCACTTCTTTTTTCAGTATAGCGCATTATTACGGCGGGTTATGGTGATGCAATCCAATAGGCTCACTCCTGTGTCACTTCGTTCTCCCCCTTCATTCTTTTCGTCTCCTCCTCCTTTATTTTTCCTCCTCCTCCCTCTCCTACCTTCACGCATCTTTATTAATAGCACAATCGCCAACTTCAATAACCTTCACTTCATCACTTCAACAGTACCACAGCATTTTACCATCACTTCAAAAGTAGTACCACTGCATTAAATAATCCCTTGGCCTCAAAGTCATTATCATGTATACATAGGAGTTCTGTAAATATATTGATTTATATATTTGATTTTCAGCAATGACCTACCAGGCATAAGAAAAGGGAGTGAGAAAAGAAAACAGTAAAATAAGGATCTGCATCCCATCCGTGACTGGGCTTGCACCACACAAGCGGTGGTTTATTGGATAAACAATACATTATCACCCAGGCTAATCCAGGCTGGATTCCTTCTTCAACTTTATAGCCTTGAGCCGATAATATTCAGCCATTACCGCATAGCATTCAGCCCCTGCTATATAAAACATGTGTTTGACTTCATTTAACACTGCAGAAGAAATGTACACAGCCACAGAGTGCCCGGCAGCCTCATCGGCAGGAGCAGCGGCAGGTGGTGGAGCCGCGGCATCCCGTGAGGAGGGTGGCGCGTGGCCCTGGAGTGGCGTGTCTTGCGGAGCCTCGGAGCAGCGAGCTGGGAGTCCCTCATCCTCTACTGCCTCAACTGAGACAAAAGCAGAGCTGAAAATATAAAAATGCATGATATCATCTATTTAACATGCGTAATATAAAAGTTGGAAAGAAGGTCATTAAGGTGAAAAATATCATGCACAGAAATATGCAACATTTATTGTGTTTTGCTGTAATTTTATTGACCCCTGAAGTGTGTATCAATATAATATATGCGATTAAGAGTGATTGCTTTGTTGTACCAGTGAAAACATATTTGAAAATATGCTATTTGTGTCACACATGTTCCAAAATATGGATATTTTTTTTATATCAATTAAATTTAATTCCCTACGAAACATACATTGCAGTCAATTTTTTGTGTGCTTGTGCCCGCCTCAGCTGCTCCGCACCACTGTCATGGCCATGTGGCTCCCCCACACCATTATATAAGGTAGACGTGTGGCCTATGATATCATGGACCAGCTCGTCTACCGCACTCAACGAAGTGGAGCAAGGACCGCCACCTGTGAATTACACTTTCAATTGAAAGTGTAATTCACAGGTGGCGGTCCTTGCTCCACATCGTGATATTATGATGATAACAACATTTTGTTGTACTTCTATGTCACTGACATAAAAACCCTTCAAAAAAATCTTAATCCAGTTATATGCAACGCATTGCTAAGAAATAATTTAATGTAAACAAAAAATAAGGCACATCTGTAGCCATCATAACAACATTCTGAAAGCATCAAGAATATGACTGGCAACTAAAACCTAACGTAATATTATTACTCACAAAAGACACAAAGAATAAAATTATATACTTACCAGTCTTCTGCTCCTTATATGCGGCTATGCGAGTCAGGGAGTTTTGATGGACATTGTACCAGCGTCCCTCACAGTCCTCCTGGCTACGACCTCCACTCCCAGGGAAGGCACTGCCAGTGGAATCATGTAAGGGTGAGTTATATATATTTCCCAAAGCTCCTGCAATAACAGGCAATAAATGATAGAAAGCAAAATCAGTTGACTTTATATACATTACTATAATTGAAGTTGGTAATTGTTAGGGACAAGGGTTTTTTCCAGGTTTCTTTCCCCCAAATACTAATAATAGACACTTCGGCAATAGTTAACAATATAATGCCTATAATCTTAACTCCATCCCCTCAATCAATTTCTAACTTAAGCTAGCCTAACCAAAATCCGTCTTACCAATGCTTACATTTGTGATGTGACTATATCCTTGGTCATGTAAAAACATAGAAAAAAACATAATCCAGTTTCATTCCTTAAGATAATGTCTCATTTACCAAAATAATATGTGACTAAAATGTGAATATATAAGTGCAAGATATCAAAATACTCTTACCAACCTTGTCACAACCTCGGCGACTTGACTCCAAGCTCGCTTCCTATTCTGCGAGGTCCTCCTCTTATCCTTCCCACATATACCACATCCCACATACCTCGTATGATTCCTCTTCTATCAAAAATACATTGAAGAAGGAAGAGGGTTTCCTCGGCAGACCAATCAGCCCTCCTCTTTGGTGAAGGCTCTGTTAGTGACGTGTTTATCTTGTGAGGGATGAAGGGCAAGTCTCTCTCTCTCTCCTGCCTCAGCTGCCAGTCCCTCTATTTATGCCCCAACGGGAAGAAAGCTGCTGATAACCCATCCTGACTTGACCCTGTATCAGCTGAATGAACTGCCTATCCTCAGCTGACCCTGTTTGGCGCGCAGGTGTTTGTAATCTGAAACCGTGAAGCGACTTCCTCCAATTTCACTCTAAACACCTGCCTCTCGCTCCTCAGGTAACCAGCTGACCCTGTCGAGCGGAGGTTTTTGTAATCTGAAACCGTGAACAGCCTTCCTCCAATTTCACTGAATATC
The DNA here is from genome assembly GCA_016584305.1 of Chionoecetes opilio. Classification (NCBI taxonomy): domain Eukaryota; kingdom Metazoa; phylum Arthropoda; class Malacostraca; order Decapoda; family Majidae; genus Chionoecetes; species Chionoecetes opilio. The sequence goes on from JACEEZ010000391.1 coordinate 584,943, forward strand.
TGCTGCAGTCTAGACTCTAGAGAACTTTCGGCCACTTGTACTGTACAATGTCACTCATCTCTCTTCGCTATATACAAACATTTAATACTTGTGTATTAAATGTTTGTATATAGCGAAGAGAGATGAGTGACATTGTACAGTACATTAATGCTGCGTTGAATACATTAATGCTGCGGACAGTGTCACGTCTCCCCTCTGGATATATGGCCCCAGACCGTCAATCGCCGCGTCCAGCCACCGCTTATCGGCTACTGATGGTGACACCTGATAGGCACTCACACCTGTTATGGCCGCGATACGTCCACTATCTGCACGTCTGTCAAACTGGTCTACATTTGGCATGAATGATTTTTCTTACGAGGGAAGGGAATATAAATAGTGTGTAGATTCATACATCGATGGATGGAAAAATAGGTAAACATGCATACATACATGCATACATAAATAGCATATGAAGAATTATGATAAAGAAAGGAATAGCAGAACAAGAGAGTGTAGGAACTGGTGTCACCTGTTATGGGGGGGTGAGGGGGGGGGCGCCGTAGTGATTGCATGCAATCTAGAATAAGTGTGGCTGATCATCACAATACTTGTTTATCTAATCATTCAACATCGGGGGCGCCGTTTAGAGGGGCTAGGCGGCCAGAAATGGAAGGCACTTATACGGGGCACGTGCTTATTTCCATTCGCCTCGCCCTTCCGTAGTTCCGCCTTTAACCCCTTGAGACCCAGAACGTAATTTCCATTGTAATTTGGGTGCGATTAAACGATTTTTAGTGTCTATAAGCAATATTTTTTAGATATGACCTGTTTAGTATCCTTGTCCACTAACTAATTTGGTATATTCAGTGACCTTTCTTAATTTTATGGCTCGACAACATTCCATTTTTTATAGCAAAGGAAAACAAAATCTGGGTGTGAAGGGGTTAAACGAAATGGAACCGAGGGAGTGAGTGATGAACAGATGGCTCGTTTACGTTAGCACTGATAAAATGGTTCTGTTCAATCGTGCTTAGTGGAATTTCCCGGAACACACACACACACGCACACATTACGTCACAGGGATATTATCTGGTGTGGCTTATCAGTGGCTGCGTCATCATGGATCATAAGCCATTGGGTAACACCTCTTCGAGCCTCGCCAGTTATAGTCAGACAAGAGAACCCTCAGGACTCACGACGGCGACAGTCTAGTGCGACACGAGAAGCGAGGTGAGCGAGTGAACTAGTGAGTGAGTGAGTAAGGGAACAACTCACCCACCATGATATGTCTCGTGTCAGGTGACCCATGTTAGTGGGAATTCTTAAATAGGATGACTGATTCCTGCCATCACAACAAAGTAGCAATTCACCTCTTGTCCGTAATTAATGGCAGTGTAATGAGAGAGAGAGAGAGAGAGAGAGAGTGTGTCTCTGTGTGTGTTATTCACCCACAGCATGATCACGCGATCTCCAGCTGTTACTCTGCCGGAAAGAGCTTGGCTCATAGAGATCGATCTTTGGGTAGAGCGGGGACGTCACACACCACACACACCATACCCATACACCCCCCAATCCCCTTGCTCAATAGGGACAGTAATTGCCAGCATTTTCAGAGAAAGATTTCGACCCGTCAGCCGGGCTGCATATTCCCGTTTTTTGGAAGAGTATGTGGGGTTTACTCTTGCACACGTCAGGTTAGGTTACGTTAGGTTACGGTCAGGGTCGGTTAGCTTTCCCTGGGCTCACAATCGTAATTTTGAGTGGGAATCCCAATGAGGGTATTTTCGAGATTATCCTATGGTTAGTTTCGGAGCTACAGCCAAGCGTCTTCACTCGGAAACCACATACTCGCATAGAGAACGAGAATATGCAGCCGGGCTTGAACCTGCGAGCGTCAGTGACACACATACCTAAGCAACTGCACCACACATATAGTGTGTGTGTGTGTGTGTGTTGATTGCAGCCACTGAACTTTATTGCTTTGGTTCAACTACATAATGATCTCTGCGACTTGTTCTTCTAAATATAATTTTACACAAAGCGAGGACGAACCGAGTTAACGAGTGAAAGGTGAAAGTTGCATTACGGTGACGTTTTCTTTCATTATTAGTGGCAAGGTCTCAAATTTATATTTTTGCCTAATTGATAGTGATACTGATACATCTCCCCCAGGAGAGATTAGCAGACTGATCAATAAGGAAGAAAAAAACTATGTAGAGATAGACAGATAGATATAATTTTATATAATATATATATATATATATATATATATATATATATATTATATTAAAGAGAGAAATACTGAGGTGTTCCGCTTTTCAAACAAGCAAAAACAATTCTAAACACAATGGCCCAATACACACTTGGCTTCGTTTTATGATACTCTTGTTTATCCTCATTCATGAACTCACAATAAAATTATAGAAGAGCCAATGGAGTGAAATTCAGTAAAAAGTACACTATTTCAACTATCTCAAAACCTCCTCTGTCTACTGTCATAGCCAGACAGCAATCTAGAAACGGCCGATCGTGCAATTCCTATTTTAATACCCTTAAATCTAACCAGGGGAAAGGGGGAAGAGGGAAGATAGGAGCAGTGATAAGAACATAGGATGAAAAATGAAGAGGGAGGAGCTGAAGAAGGAACTATAAGGGAAGGGGTGGAACTCACTGTGGAAGGAAGGGTGTGGAATTAATTAGTCGAAAGGAAAGCAAAGAAGACAAAGAGATGTATTGGGTTTCTTTGATTTTTGGTTGGCGCCATTCTGAAGTGAAGGTACTGTACCTTTGGCTGCTGGAAGGAAGGGTAACTGTGTACGTACTTACGAACACATTCATGACTCAGGCAGTGTTTCATGACAGATTACGATTACATAGATTGCCACATAGAGAGAGAGAGAGAGAGAGAGAGAGAGAGAGAGAGAGAGAGAGAGAGAGAGAGAGAGAGAGAGAGAGAGAGAGAGAGAGTGTGTGTGTGCAGTGTATGTGTATGTGTGTGTGTATTCACCCATGGTCTTGCCCACGCGAGCTGGACTCACGATCGTCGGTTGTACCCTCCCAGAAAGAGCTTGTAGCTCATACTGACCTATCTTTGAGTAATGCTGGGACCTCACACACCACACACATAGTAGCTGTCCACATTTGTCAGTGAAAAATCCCCGGGAATTGTAAAGTGTGTGTGTGTGTGTGTGTATGTGTGTGTGTGTGTGTGTGTGTGTGTGTGTGTGTGTGTGTGTGTGTGTGTGTGTGTGTTTGTGTGTGTGTTGTGTGTGTGAGTGTGTGTGTGTGTGTGTGTGGCTGTGTGTGTGTGTGTGTGTGTGTGTGTGTGTGTGTGTATTTACTTGCAATTCATAATGTACGTATATATACGGATTTAAACTGGAAAAGCGTAGATTTAAAACAGAAATAGGGAAAAACTGGTTCACAAATAGGGCAGTAAATTATTGGAATGGACTCACTCAGTCGTCAGGTAGTTACCGCGTAGTCAATAGGGAGTTTTAATCAAAAGGAGGCTAGACAATTTCATGGATGAAAGGTGGATGTGTATAGTATTAAAGGCGTTTTCTGCGGGGATCCTGATTGCAACCGAAAAAATTTCGGTTGCTCAAATTTCGATCCCTGTTCAACCATCCAGGGAAGATGATTGGCCCGACCCGCAATCATTTGTTGTTGTTGTTGTGACCGTTTGCAACCGAAAATTTTCCGATTGCAACCAAAAATCCCCCGCAGAAAACGCCTATTTGTTGTTGTTGTTGTGACCGTTTGCATCGAAATTTGAGCAACCGAAAAATTTTTCGGTTGTAATCAGGATCCCCGCAGAAAACGCCTTAGGTATAGTATATTTGTTGTTGTTGTTGTGACCGTTTGCAACCGAAAATTTTCCGATTGCAACCAAAAATCCCCCGCAGAAAACGCCTTAAGTAACAGGAACTACAACGTGTAGGTCTCACGGCCTCTTGTAGCTTCCTTATTTTTTTATGTTCTTATGTAGCTTGCAAAATCAGCATATTTGTATCATATGTAAACTATTATAATCAAAGGCTACAAATGCTAAATATGGCATTATTAAAAATAGATTACAACTTCTATCACATTTTCATCATTTCCTTCATCGTCCATCACTGGGAACCCGTATCAAGTGTGTAAGGAAGAGCATCGTGATTCGTGACACATTACGTGGGGGGGAAAAAAAGTTGCTGACCCACCTTTCGGACGGAATGGAGGCTGGAGGGGAAGTATTGGTGTGCTCTGCTGCAGAATTAATCTTTATGGGTAGACGAAATATCCGAGAGAGCATTCGTATGTGACACACCATCGTTAGTTTAGATGACGCAGGCAGTGGGTGATTGCAGCTTTACATTTATGATATCATTACTTTACATTACATTACATTTATGATATCATTGTTTACGATGACGAGAGTTCCAGTGGTTATAATATAGGTCAGCTTCCCTCATTAACTCATCACCATGACCTAGCCTTGGAGGTATCACAAGGGAGGCTTTATAGTCCGGCCGACGGGGAAATGTTGTTTTCTAGAGTTTCATTTGCCTGGTTTCAGATGTCACGTGAGAGGTACGACAGAGGTTTCTACAGAGGCCACTGCCCCCCTGCCACTCCAGACACTGTCCCACCACAACGGAGCGAAAGGCACCACGAAGGTCACCAGTTTGCACGCGATAACCTGGAGAGAGCACCAGCTCACCACTCCAGACACGATCCACGATGGGCCGGTGGAACGCATGAGCCTCTTGAAGAGTTACACAGCACCCAGGCGGGACACGAGGAGGGAAGAGGACAAGAGCGGCGACACACACACGCTCAACAATCACATGGACATGTTAACAGGAGGGAACAACCGAGGTACGGACAGGATGGCGAAGGCTCACAGTATTTCGGTCACAATCCATCACCGCCCAGGCCAAGATGGGAGGCCGATTTGCAGCATATGGATCAAGGCCACACACCAGCCTGACGAAAGGGAATCTGACCTCCTGGACCAAAGAAATGAATCAGGCATCAGCAGCGGAAGGCGAGACGGCCACTCAAGGTTGCAGGATGTGAGAGATGGACGTGTGGAGGAACCCTTTCAGTACGACCACAGAGAGGAGCACCGAGGCCACAACAGAGAGTCCTTCGAGGCGTCTACCCCTGGATACGACGAGGCCCAGGAAGGTGAACACAGAGGTAGTCGCCAGCAACACTATAGAGGAGATACTCAGCATGAGCCACCACTGGGATATCAAAGTGAGCCTCCGAGATCGTCGTCTGGATGGGAAGAAAACATCCAGAATATGTTGCCATCACAGGTCGATATTCATAAAGGTAAAGTTCATCTCCACTGGATTGAGTACACATCATCAGATTGTGTCATTATCAGATTATCATGAATGTATATGTATGAAAAACCTGATGAATGAGACATACAAACACACAGACAAACACCAACAAATAAGCGCTAACAAAATTTGAAAGCAAAAAGTATTACATTTTCTTTTCTTTAATGCTCAGGAACACTTCGCTTTCGTGGGAGTCTTCGCGACCGTAGGACTTCCCGCGCCAGCCACGACCCCGCCAGGAATACGCCGGACCCTCAGGACGAACGTGAGGCAACACCTGGTTCTTGGCAACGATTCGATGCTCATTATTTTGCTGAAATCCCACAAATGATACAGTACTCCAACTCTTTCTTAAATTGAATGATTAATAGGGGAACTTTATGCAGGCAGACACCATGTGATGTATGTACTCTTATACTCAATTTTACGTCGTGTCTCCTCCAGTCAGGACGGAGGGCGAGGTGTTGGAGGCCCTCAACTCCCTGCGAGATCAGCCGTGGTCACTGGATCGGCGCAGGGAAACCAAAAAGCGACTCAATGCAAAGCTGGTCAGTTGAGGGACTTTCATATCAGGGGCGGATCTACGGCAGGTAACGAGAGCACATTCCCTTTCCGCCGCCCCCCAACAAGAAGAACATGCGACCTGTGAATGTTGTAATGTTGAAAGTAACGAAAATTACACCAATGAAATGTTACTTGAGAGTCCAAAAGATACTTCTTACATCACCTTGACAATGCGAACAAGGAGACGATAATCAGTTACTTTCCTTTCCTTCCAGCACTCCAAAACAAACTTAGATCCGCCCTTGTTTTACACACACACACACACACACACACACACACACACACACACACACACACACACACACACACACACTACACACACACACACACACACACACAATATACACACACACACATATATACACTACATAGTACATACACACACACACACACACACACACGCACGCACACATACACACCGCCTGAACTTGTTGGTTAGGTGGGTTAGAGCGTCAAATGCCATTCTGTGGTCCGGTGTTCTATCCCCGGCCCCCGCTCGTTCCCGGGAATTTTTCCGCTGAGGAATTCGGGCGGTTATTGTCCCTCTTGAGCAAGGGGATGGGGGAGGGGAGGTGAGGTGTGTGAGGTACCAGGAGACCATGGGTGAATGAATGACATATAAATAAACGCATATTAGCCAATCAACTCGCTGGCATGGTCTCGTCCGCAGGCTAACACTGAGGTGAAGTGGTACTCAACGCGGCCCGTGGCAGAGGCGATGAGGAAGAGCAAATATTCCGTGGCCAAGGTCATCCAGGCAAACTACGTAAGACACCTGCTTCTTTCCACTTTTCTGGGTTTCTGGTTAGTTTCAGCTCGAATGGAGACAGGCCAGAGGGGGAACACTTAAAACAAAAACCTATTATGCCTTTCAACAATGAGAGAATAAGAATAGGGACACAATTCACAAAGACCTCATCCAATGTGGTAGTTGCAGTGATGTGGTAATTTTGGAATGTATGCCGAGCTAGAGAGAGGAGGAAGGTTTTTTTTAAGATTTTCTTCTCATCACTTATCTGTACACACTAAATCATTCATCACCACTGTCTAAAAAATCATCACCACCATTATGCTCACCTCCACCACCACACTTATCTTTGTCACTTCCGATACCACCACCACCACCACCACCACCACCGTCATCATTACTGCCAATACCACCACCACCACCACCACCACCACCATCAACTGTCCGCCAGCGTGCAGCGGTCACAACCTTGCATGTGGTGACTTGAGTCTCTCCTCAGATATGGCACGACGTCTTCAAGCGCATCGAAGGAAAGTTTGGGTCGAGCGTGTTTGCGTTTTTCAATTTTCTTCGAGCCATGATCCAGCTGAACCTGGTGCTTAGCCTGGTGCTGGTCGGCGGCGTGGTGGTGCCCTCCGCCCTGCTGGCCGGCGCCCCTGACTTGCAGGCGTGTGGATGGAAGGCGGTGGACAACTCCAGCGGTGACCACGACACTTGCCTCGACTTGACATTGGTGACAAACGATACTAAGGTGCATTAAATTTCATGTTATTTTGATCATTATAATCAAGGAATTGTCAAGGCTGAAATCATATCACAATGTGTTTGTACATAATCTTGACGTATCAACTGAGTCATGATATTCTTATTCTTCTTGATATGATATTCTTTTAGTAATGGAGAAGGGTCAAATAACATCTCGTTAAATTCCATTCCCTTTCTTTACAGCTCAAAGGCTGCAACTTGAACTATACCCAAAGCCTCGTGAAAGACCACGAAGGGAATGTAATCAAATTAGTTCAAGATTTTCTGCAGGGCACAGGCTTCCTCGAGTGGACGATTCTCTTCTCAGGTCGCTACCCAGCCTCGGCCGGCGACAACAGCTACCTGATCAGCCTCGCGTACCTTCTCTCAGTCTTTACTGCTCATCTAATTTCCTTTATCTTTGTCTTGTACTTCGTGGCAAAATTCTTCCGTCAATTACCTGCGCGGGTAAGAGAAAAATCCTCGACTCTTTCAAGCGTTATTTTCACCGGCTGGGATTACACGGTGCGGGAAGCTAAAGCGGCCAGCACGGTGCACATCTGCATCACAGGAGAGGTGAGGACGGCCTTTGATGATGAGCAATTCCTTCACAGAAAGTTACGTCGCACGAAGAGGGAATACGTTACTCTCATCCTCACACGAACCTCCATCAACGTTCTGGTTGTCGCCCTAATTATCGGAGGCTGGACGGGTATCTATTTCCTCGTGAATGTATCCCAGAAAAACATTGATGGCGGCTCCACTCAAATGTTTGTATGGGAATACGCTCCGACCGTCATTGTGGAGGCCATCAACTTTTTGTATCCCATGTTTTTCACCTTCGTGGTGCCTTATGAACAATACCGCGGTCACACGGAGCTTCTAGTCACTCTCATTCGCTGTGTCTTAGTCAGATTAACATCTCTGTTTGTTCTTATGTTCACGAAGGTCATTGTTATATCTCAGGAGACACGAAGCTGTGACCCCACAGATCCTTACATATGCTGGGAGACGGATCTCGGAAAGCAGATCTATTCGGTCTTCATTCTGGGTTTCATCGTACAGGTCGGGATGACGTTTGTAGTGGATGTCGCCTGGAAAGCCCTCGGCCGCCTCGACAACCCTTTGTTGAAGAAGTTGGCTCGCAATGAGTTCTTCGTGCCTGGCCACGTGCTGGACGTTATCTACCTTCAATCTATTTGTTGGCTGAGCATCATCCATGCCCCGATTGTAGCCATTGCCTGTTCGCTTTACTTTTGCATGCTTTTCGGGTTCAAGTTGTTCACTGTATCATACACGTGTGTTCCGGCGACGCGAGTGTTTCACGCCTCCCGTTCTTCGGCCATGTTTATGACTATCCTCTGCCTCGCCTTTCTGCTGTGCCTCGTGCCCAACGGCATGGTGCTCCTCTATCTTCGCCCCTCTCTCTCCTGCTCGCCCTTCAGGGGACTCGATTACAGCTGGCAGGTGCTCACCTACTATGTCTGCAGGATGAGCGGCTCCACCTACTGGCTCAGGTAGGAACTATGTAGCTACGTATACATATAAGGGGCGTTATAACTTTCCTTGAGGGGCAGGAATTCTTTGACAGCAAAAACATACACTAGTGTCAGTTAGCTGTAAGGGATACTATCATGAAATACAGTTATCATTGATGCTTTGTATAAGTATCAAACAAATGAAGTGAAATACTTATTTAATAGAAAAACTATTGAGCACGAGTAACTATTATATTAACGAGTAATAACTATTATTAGTTGACGGTCTTATAGGTGGATGAAGACCTGATTTTAGTAACTTTCACCACGTGAGTTCATGTCATATGACACGAACTCATTATACGTTCAATACGAAGCCCAAACTTCCATACAAATGAGCATCTTAATTAATGGAAGCAACTCGCGTAATCCCGGCAGGTGGTTGGTGTTCAGCGTGGACGAGACGGTGGTGGTGGTGGCGGTGGGCGTGGCCGCTTTGCTACTCCTCGTCTACTACCTCTCCCTCGTTAACATCCGCAACGCCCTCATCAGGCGGCTGGAGAAGAAGCTCAAGCATACAGCCAAGGACAAGGTTTTCCTTATGTCAAAATACACGCAACAAGAACTTGCCTCCAGACACTGAGAGAAACCTGGACTTATGTATATTGGACTATTTTCAGTGTTATCTTTATCAGTTTCTCGTATTCTCAATTACGAAACTTTGTATTGCTGTCGGATTAAAGCTTGATCAGCCATGTTTAAATACCCTGATTAGCTACTATTAATTTGAGAAGAGGGCAGGTAGCCCGTTGCCCTGGATCCGCTGGTGGCGGAGGGTTTAGTTTGAGGGTGTCGTCACCTTGCCTTGGATGATGCCTCTGGCTTATATACTTGGCTGCTCAAGCGGTACCTGAGGCTGATTTTACCGTGTATAGATCTAGAAAGGATGGGGTACTTTAAGGACATCAGTTCATACAAAAAAAGGAAAAAAAAATTAGTTTTTATGTGTGCACAATAAAGTGTTCAGCCCATATGTTTGTTTTCGATGTAGCCTCATGTAGGGGAGACCGGTATCGTGTGGGCAAGTGTCTGTTTATGAGGGAATGTCTGTTTAAGCCCCCGTCACACATTCCATAATGGAACCACGAAAGCGCCAACAATGCAATGCGCAGCGCCGTCATGGTCCTGGTTATGGGTCCATCGTGACCGATCGTGACGCTCGTGACGCGCTCGGCCGAGGCCACGAAAAGTTAATGCGTGCACTAAAAAATCGGGAAGCTCCCCGATTTTTGTACCCAACGCAGCGCTATCATAAGTCTATCATGACGCTATCGTTATCTATGTAGCAGCTTCGTGACACTATCGTGATAGTCGTATGTCTATCGTGACGAGGTGTCATGGGAAAAACCGTTGCAGTGTGTCACGATAGAGCTAATAATGTGTCACGATTGTCCTAGGAAGGCGTCACGATAACACTAAGAATACGTCACGATAGCGCTAAACATGTGTCACGATAGTCACGATAGACCAACAAACTTTTCGCGGGAACGCCGCACACGTGGCTGGACAATGCCTTCGCGCCCTTTAAACCGGCGGCGACACCTCGCTTCCCAAGCAAGCCATGCTGCCGGGCCCTTTAAAATCAAAGTAACTATGGTATAAGTTACTTTGTTTAAAACAACCGGCGGCGACACTCAAATTTGAATGCTGGTGACCCTTCATCCCTACCTTCCCCCCTCTTCCGCCTTCTCCTCCCTTTCTCATTCACCTCCACCCACCCTCTACTACCTACCCCTTCCTCCCTCACCACATGGTGACACCCCCCCTCGACCCCCTACCCCCATACTCCCTCACCACGCGGTGACACCCCCTTCCCCCTACTTCCTACCCCCTACTCCCTACCACGTGGAGATGCCACCCACCCTCTTGTAACCACACATATCCCCACCAACACCACAACGCCTTCTCCATCCCCAACCCTCCTCCCCCTCGTTTCCCTACCAACACCCCCTTCTTTATTACAACCCCCCTCCCCCGTTTCCCCCCCTTCTCCATCACCAACACGTACCCACCACCGTTTCTCCCACCTTTATCTCTACCCCCCCTTCCTTCTCCATCACCATGGCAACATCCACCCACGGGTGAGGCTCTTGACGCTATCGTGATACGTTCATGGCACCGTCATGGCACAGTCGTGGTTATCGTAGCTCTATCGTGACGACAAAATGACCGTTGATTTTCCATTCGTGACGTAGTCTTACAGCTGTCATGACTCCATCGTGACCATCTTACGACCATCATGACACATACGTACAGGCAGCGTGACATTGTTGTGAGGCTATCGTGGTCTGCGATTATCGTGGTCAAATTTCACGATAGCATCAATAATCAAATTGGTGGCGCTATCGTGGCTTGATTATGGAATGTGTGAATTAACAAAAGGCACAGAAAACGGGAGTTGAGGGGAGTAATTACTAATTTTGACTTGATCAACAAAGGCAAGTCCAGGCGGCATATTCTCCACGCGCTCTCCCTTTTCGGCAGACCGCTAGGTTATAGGTAAGGTTAGAAAAACGTTAAGTTAGGTTAGGTTAGGTTTAGGTTTACTTTAATTATAGTAACTTTGTATGGGAATCACAATGAGGTTATTTTCAAGAAAATCCTGTCAAAATTAATAGTTATTCCCCTCAACTCCCGTTTTCTTTGCCTTTGTTAGTAAACAGACATTCCCTCATAAACAGACACTTGCCCATACGACACCGGTGTCATGTGAGCAGTAGTCTGTTTACGAGGTGCAGTCCGTTTACTAACAAAGGCGTGTTAATCAACAAACTAACAAAAGAAAACGGGAACTGCGCACGCGTTGAGGGGAATATTTACTAAATAATATTTAATATTGACTTGTTGATCAACAAAGGCATGTCCAGGCGTCCTACGACAACAAACCCGTCTTTATTTATCAACAAAAGGCGGGGGGGGGGGGGGCACGAAGTGGAACACTCGCCGACGTCGGCAAGAATTCCTACCGGCGACAGTTATAGGTATAGGTTTTGAGCATATATGATATACTAGCCGCAAAGCCGCCCTCCGGGCGGACTTTTTGGCTAGCTCCTGCGGAGGGCTATTGGTGGTGGGCCTTTGGCCCACCACCTGTGTTTAGTGGGCCTTTGGCCCACCAAACACGGACTCTCCAGATAGCCCCTTCTAACTTTCCTGAAATCATGGATGTAGAAATGTATGTATTCCCCCCACCCATTCACTCACCCATTACCCATCACCCCCCACCCATTCACTCACCCATTACCCATCACCCCCCACCCATTCACTCACCCATTACCCATCACCACACACCCCTTCACTCACCCATTACCCATCACCCCCCACCTATTCCCTCACCCATCACCCATCACCCCCCACCCATTCACTCACCCATCACCCCACACCCATTACCCCACCCATTCACTCACCCATTACCCATCACCCCACCCATTCACTCACCCATTACCCATCACCCTACATCAAGGCTTCCTCAATTCTCGCAATCCACTTTTTTTTCACAATTATCGCTAATAGGCTGTTAAAAAAAAAAAAAAAGCGATCGGATCATATCATAATTGGGCTTAAAACCTTCCCCTGGTCAACCCGGTTCCAAAAATGTGCCATATGAGGTGATTGCGCCACGGGGGGCGGAACCTATACCACACACACACACACACACACACACAGACAGACAGACAGACAGACAGACACACTTTCGCTTATATTATTATAGATGAGGCATTCAATTTCGTACAGAAATGTCCTCTGAGCACGAGATGGGGCCACCCGTGTTCAAAAATGCAATCTGCCCCACACAGGTAGATCATATTCATCTGATACTACACATCAGAATAGTATTTTCTTTTTAATTAGCAAGATGCTGTATTCCGTAAATTTACTCATGATTTACTGCAAACAGGCTATATATAATGGTTGTAATGGCTAGACATTTTATATGCATTCAGTCCCCATATTTGCGCTTGGCGCCAGGCTGTTGTCCCCGCTGGCGGATGCCAGTTAATGTTTTTCTGGTGGCGGGAAAGGATTCCAGTCTGTGGGAGGGGTTTTAGGCTCATAGTTGCCTCCCCACGAGTAGCAGGGTGCGCTAGCAGAGACACCCGAAGTAAATTGCATGTGGTGGCTGATAGGAATTCAGGCATGCATAATAAGAAACAGGGTATAGAAAATATGTTTAGATGAGCTGAAGTGGCAACGCGCCACCAGCCGCCATCTTGGAGCAGCCAGGTCGAGGCAGGGCGACCTGCCTCGGCCCCACTCTGTTACAGGTCACGGCCACGACTACACCTCCCCCAGCCGAGGACGTCTTCTGGACCTCTCGCCACCTCCTTCCAGTTCCCCGCGTGTCTGGTGCTTGATTCCTGCTAACAGACGCAGGGCAAGTCATACCGCGAGGAGAAGGAGGGCTTGGTAGAGGCAGACGCAAGCTGGGAGCAAGGAGCGAGTCGCTAGACAGGAAGTCGACCACGTGTGTGCGCGACGAGGACCACAGGCTCGAGGCTACAGGTTCTTATAATCATAATCCATAACCCCTTATATCTATTCCCCAGCCAGATAACCAGAAGCGGTAGGCTATCATAGGCATATGTAGGGAAGATATTTAGGGCGTGATTGAGTGGATGAATCTTGTGTTGGGGGTGCTATTTTTGTTATGTGTAGATCTTGTAAATAAACTAGATAAGGTGTTTACCAAGTGTTTATTGTTTACCCTGTATGTAGTCCTGGACTGATAGCTTCATAGTGAGTCAAACAAACAACCCGAAGGTGATTTAATTATTGAGAGGTAAGTGAAGTCTAAGTACTTAAAACCCCCAGTAAAAATCTAAACCTTTACAATGGTCCTTCACATCAGTAATACAAAAGCAGAGCGCATTATTCGATTCATGAATGTTTTTCCTATGAAAGAATAAAAACAGTATACCCTCCCCTACTTTAGCGGACATTCAATATTAGTAAATATTCCCCGCAACGCGTGCGCAGTTCCCGTTTTCTTTTGTTAGTAAACAAAGGCGGACTGCACCTCGTAAACAGACTGCTGCCCACACGACACCGGCGTCGCGTGGGCAAGTGTCTGTTTCCGAAAAGCAGTCCGTTTACTAACAAAGGCAAAGAAAACGGGCGTTGAGGGGAATACTTACTAATATTGACTTGATCAACAGAGACATGTCCAGGGCAGACATTCAGAAAGAGTTAAAGGGCGCGGTGTTTAGCTTAACTAACTTCCTCTATTTGTACAACCCGGAAGTCGCGGGGATTCTGGTACGAGATATGGGAGTGGCGCTACGGTGTCACTATGGGCTTCGATAGCTGATTGGCTGAGCGAGTACAATTACATCACAGCCTCGCCAGCGAATCACGTAGTATTTCTCAAAAAGTTTCAGCCAATCACAAGGCTTCCACGCTCTCAGCTGTGTTTATAAACAAATTCATCATCCACACCAAAATGCTCCACCCTTCTCCCTCCTCCTCCTCCTCCACCTCCTAGCTTCTCCTCCTCCTCTTCCTCCTCCTAACCTTTTCTTATAGCAGCCGGCAGCAGTTGTAGCAATAGCAGCAGCAATAAAATATAAGCGGTGTTTTTGTCGTCCAAGCATCGTCTTATATAGTACGAAGACCACTCCAATAACACTTGCTGAAATGTTTGTTACACGGCTTATATTTTATTACTGCTGCCACCCCCCTACCATCACCACTGCCACCACTCCAACCACCACCAACTGCTATAAGAAAAGGTACTTCTTCCTCCTCCTCCTCCTCATCCACCTCCTAGCTTCTCCCTCTCCTTCTCCTCCCCCTCTTCCTCCTCCCAACCCCTTCCCACAGCAGCCGGCAGCAGTTGCAGTAGCAGCAGCAGCAATAGCAGCAGCAGAAGCAGCAGTAATAAAATATAAGCCGTGTTTTTGTCGTCCAAGCATCGTCTTGGTACGAAGACCACTCCAATAACACGCTGAAATGTGTGTTACACGGTTTATATTTTATTACTGCTGCCACCACTACCACTATCACTGCTGCCAATACCACAACTACCACCAACTGCTACAAGAAAAGGCTAGGAGGAGAAGGAGAAGGAGAAGGAATATAATTATATTATATGTAGTACCTTGTCTGTTTCGCGGAGCTGTGCGTGGTGGTGTATGGTGTGGTGAGTCATGGTGAGATGCCAACATTCGCCACTCGACCCATCACCCCCATAACAAACTCATTACGAGCGGATGGCATTGTAATATGGCCTAATTTCATTTGTATACTTGCCCTGTTCAGTTCTTGAGTCAGAAAACATCATATATACTCTATTTATGAGTATTTTTATGTATATTGCGTGCTCTACAACTGCCTGGAGGCAGTTGTGTGATTTTGACAGCTCAACGTCTTTAAATACGTCATCACTGTGCCTGCAGAATCCCAAAAGTTGCCCAGAACAGCTGTTGGAAGTCGCTAGGTCGTGCAGACCGGAAGTAAGCCTCTCTGAATGTAGCCCCAGGCGTCTTACGACAACAAACCCGTCTTTATTTATCAACAAAAGAGGGGGGATGGGCACGAAGTGGAACACTCGCCGACGTCGGCGAGAATTCCTATCGGCGACAGTTATAGGTATGGTTTTGAGCATATATGATATATGAGGCATTCAGTTTCGTACATAAATGTCTTAACCACCCGTATATACCCCCATCTCCTGCTCAGAGGACATTTCTGTACGAAATTGAATGCCTCTTATATCATATATGCTCAAAACCATACCTATAACTGTCGCCGATAGGAATTCTCGCCGACGTCGGCGAGTGTTCCACTTCGTGCCCCCCCCTCTCCCTTTAATGATAAATAAAGACGGGTTTGTTATCGTAGTACGCCTGGACATGCCTTTGTTGATCAAGACAATATTAGTAATTATTCCCCTCAACGCCCGTTTTCTTTGCCTTTGTTAGTAAATTAATAGACATTCCCTCATAAAGCCCCCGTCACACATTCCATAATCGAACCACGAACGCGCCAACAATGCAATGCGCAGCGCCGTCATGGTCCTGGTTATGGGTCCATCGTGACCGATCGTGACGCTCGTGACGCGCTCGGCCGAGGCCACGAAAAGTTAATGCGTGCACTAAAAAATCGGGAAGCTCTCCGATGTTTGTACCCAACGCAGCGCTATCTTAAGTCTATCGTGACGTTATCGTTATCTATGTAGCAGCTTCGTGACACTACCGTGATCGTCTTATGTCTATCGTGACGATAAGAAACCGTTACACGAGTCTTGTTCCCTACCTTCCCCCCCTTTTTCCCACCCCCTTCGTCTTCCCCCCTCTTCTCATTCACCTCCACCCACCCGCGTCTCTCTACCCCCTACTCCCTCATCACGTGATGACACCACCCTCCCCCTACTCTCTACCCTCTACTCCCTCGCCACGCGGTGACACCACCCTCCCCCTACTCCCTCGCCACATGTTGACACCCCCACCCCCCTTTTAACCACTCATATCCCCACCAACGTACCAACAACGCCTTCTACATGCCCAAGCCCCCTCCCCCCGTTTCCCCACCAACATCAACACCCCCTTCTTTATTACAACCCCCCTCCCCCGTTTCCCCCCCTTCTCCATCACCAACAAGTACCCACCCCTGTTTCTCCCACCTTCATCTCTACCCCCCTTCCTTCTCCATCACCATGGCAACATCCACCCACGTGTGAGGCATGTCTCTTGACGCTATCGTGATATGTTCATGGCACCGTCATGGCACTGTCGTGGGTATCGTAGCTCTATCGTGACGGCAAAATTACCGTTGATTTTTCATTCGTGACGTAGTCTTACAGCTGTCATGACTCCATCGTGACCATCTTACGACCATCATGACACATACGTACAGGCAGCGTGACATTGTTGTGAGGCTATCATGGTCTGCGTTTTTCGTGGTCAAATTTCACGATAGCGTCAATAATCAAATTGGTGGCACTATCGTGGTTCGATTATGGAATGTGTGACGGGGGCTTAAACAGACACGTGCGCACCAGGCCGGCTGTGCGGGTGCGCAGAGAGCAGCTGCACCACCGCGTGCACCGGAGCGCGCCCACCATTGCAAACAACGCCTCTTAGAGAGAACTGCAACTCGAGAAATGCCAGTGGTCGCTGGCAGTTTTAACTCAAAGGTTGGTCTACTGTGTTTTGGCTCCGCGACTAATATTTTTCATAAATTAATTTCGCGATAAACATTAATGCACCTCATCTGAATACCAAAAAATATAGTTCTTCTGTTGTTCTACTAATTATATGGATGACATGCATTACGATGGAACGTTCTATAATAGCAATTTAATGCAAATTACTCGCCTCGAGTAGCAAAGCTTAATAGATTTTTTACATGTATATTGTGGCATGTAAATTTGGGCGATGTTCACCTGTTTCTAAGACAGTACTGCTGCGTCTGGCAAACGCTTGTCAAAATACAATAAGCAATCCCTTGGAAAAACGAAGAATAAAGAATGCCGAAATCGGCTTGTTGCTGCGACAATGTAGGTTAAAAATTGTGGAGGCGCCCACGCCGCGGCGGGGATGGTGGGGCGGGGAGATTGTGGCGGGAGATTGAATCAAAACATTACGACTTCACGCGTCGACTCATTGCACTTCCAGGCTTTCTATCTGATTGATACACAATAATAACAAGAAAATATGACTGCCTAGGTATAGAAAACTTCTAAACTTTCGTTATTGACTATATAATATCATAGAGTAGCATTTACCTCCCCCTCCTCAACTATAACCTACTTGGTTATTTGGTTATAAAACAATGTTTTACAGAATCAGGCTTCTATGCAATATACATATAGAAGAAAATCTTTTCTTAAATATTACACTTTTGTGTTTTAATTGCAGTGGAATAAGCCCATATTTTTTTTTTCCAGTAGCCCAAACTTATTAACAAAAAAGTGAGTTAAGACTGCCAGCGGACCCCTGGCATTTTGGGTTCCAGTTCTCTCGAATTGGTGGGAAGAGAAGCACGTCGTTGGTGTAGTAGAATCTGGGTGTATTTAAAAGGGGCGAAGTGAAAGATGAAAGGATCAGGACATTACAGATGTATGAAAAAAAAAATAACAGGTTAGGAAATGCATCTGCCGTGTTGAAAAGGGAAGTGAAAATGTTTCTTACAGGCATATAGCTATCAATGAAGAGAGAGAGAGAGAGAGAGAGAGAGACGAGAACATTGTGAGGAAAGGGGACGGGGGCCGTTTTAAGAAAAAAGGGATTGAGGTACAGTAAAATATAAAATAAAAAAGATGGTAGATGGGTGCAAGAAGAGAAGGAGAAAGAGAAAGATAAAAATAGGGAAAAAATGGATAAAACACAGTAAAAAAATTAAAGGCTATAGATTGAGCCTTACCTTTGCCTACTTATATTTATTTATGGTGGGGAATTAAGGTGTTGGGCTAAATGTAACAATAAAGATGAATTTACCAAAAATGAATTAACGCCTATTTTTTTATATGTAGGTGACTAATTAGGGGAAAGAAAGGCCGAAGATAATTAAATGGTATTAATTAACACAAGCTCTCAAGTCCATTTAGTTAAGAAGGCAAGGCGATATACAAGCTCTTAGAAGGTTTATTGCGGGAAGTTTGGAAAAATATAAAAATTAAGGCAGAAAAATCCATCATTAGAGACAAATTGGAGAGAGAGAGAGAGAGAAAAGAATAACACCTTGGGGAATATTGTCCTGTATTGAAACTGGGGAAGGATGCGTTCAGTGCTGCATGAGTATAGGCATAGACCACTATATACCTGGACTGCGCACGGAATATCGGCCTGTCGCGCAAGCGCCCGAAATCGGAGGGCCGCTCGGATTCATATATATATATTATATATATATACGGATCATATAGACTGGTTATCAGTATATATGATATACTGAAATCTTCGTAAATGTTTGTTCTATAATATTATCAAATAAAAAAAGTAAAAAAAACGCTAAAGAAATGCATTACGAGACTATGAAGAAATATGCATGAACTTAATATTCACTTCACTCTTCGCCATTTAAAACTTTGCGAGTCAACTTTTATCATGAAGGGTATCAATAGAGCGAAATTTTTTAAAGCTTTCCATTGCTATATTTCGTTATCTGATAAATGAATTAGAACCATGCATAAATTAGCGTTAAACTAAATAAATAAAATCATCAATCGGGTAATTTCCCGATTGATGAGGTTATTTATTTAGGCAACGCTAATTTATACATGGTACTAATTCATTTATCAGAAAACGAAATATATAAGTGAATAAATAACATCATCAATCGGGAAAATTACCCGATTGATGATTTTTTTTTTTATTTAACGCTAATTTTTATGCATGGTTCAAATTAATTTATCAGATAAGGGAAATACACCAATGGAAAGCTAATAAAATTGCGCTTCTATTGATACCCTTCATGATAAAAGTTGACTCGCAAAGTTTTAAATGGCAAAGAGTTAAGTGAATATTAAGTTCATGCATATTTCTTCATAGTCTCGTAATTTGGCATTTCTTTAGCGTGTTTTACTGTTTTTTTTTGATAATATTATAGAAAAAACATTTACGAAGATTACAGTATATCATATATACTGATACACCAGTCTATATGATAGTCCATAGACCACTATATCTCTTTGTTGGGCGCCCGGGCGGGCCCTGTGCAGCCCCGCAATTCAAAACATTGTCGCGTGAACGTCCAGGTATACAGGGTCTATGGTATAGGGCAATAATGTGGTGATGCTGATGATGATGATGATGGCGGGGGCGTGAGAGGCCCCTTGACGCGAGGTTGGAGTTGAGCATATTGGAACCCCGGGACCCTTCTGACCCCAGCTTGGATCTAGGCAAAACCTGTAGTACCCAATCAGCGTGAGCTTGGAGTTTAAAAAACACTAGTAGTGAAGAGTGTGTGATGATGAGTGTGTGCAAAAAAGGATTTGTTCCTATTTGCTAACTCCAAACTGTTTGTAGGGAATTTTTATTATTAGGGCCCTGCGTCAACTGGTGGGTATAGAAAGTCTAGGTCATGACTCCCAAGACTGAAGAGAAGCGTTTTTACTGAAGACCCAGGAAGCCAAGGAAGCCAAGTGTGGGTGTTGCGCCGGCCTGAAGAAGGCGTTTCAGGACCCGCCCAAGCTGTGCCGCAGGAATGCTGCGGCAACAGACGCCGCAAAGACGCCGTGGAAAGCGGTCGAGGTGCTCGTGCTCAACGTCAAGAGGGAGCAGCCAGGGATCCCCCCTCCCTGCCGGAGGAGCACTCCAACCACCACCAGGAGCAAGTGCGGAAGGTTCTGTCCGACCCCTGCCTGGTGGTGCCGCAGGAAACCTGCCCTCCTGAACCGCTCCTGGGCCCCCCCACAAAGGCAGCGCTGGAGCCTCAAGAGTTGATGGAATCCGTGGACAACGGCGAACGCCTTCCGGGACTCACGTCCGGGCAGCCGCAGCGCAAGAAGTGCGTCCGCCGCCGCCGCCGTGTCCGTGACGACAAAGAGCAGGACGACGGCCCTCGGCTGGCAAGTCGTCTGCCGCAAAAAAACAGAAGAAACTGTTGACAAGGACAGTGTTGAAAAGCAGCCGGCCAAGGCCGTGCAGGCCACCACTTCGGAGGCCAACGGCGCCCCGGAGGAAACATCGCCGCCCCCAGAGGCCACGACAGTCAAGGCCACGGGCAGGAGGCGGCGCCGCGCCCCCGTCCCTCCCCCACACGTCCCCCGGGACGCGGGGGACAGTCGGTGGCTGGAAGACACAGTGGACACGGTCCTTGTCGTACCCCCCAAACATGCGCCGACACGTGATCGGCCCGCGCGGCGAGACGGTGGACAATTTTGTGTCAAAAATACCCGTCGTTGGCAGTGCGCGTGCCTCCCCCTCCGACACTCTGTCGCAGGAAAGGTGGTGCTGCGGGGCCTCAAGACCCAAAGGTGTCCGCTGCCGCCAAGGAACTGACGCGGCACCTCCCAGGACATCGAGGTCAAGACCCGCGAGGCCGCCGAACGTCGGCGGCAGAGGCAAGCGGCGTGCGTGGCGGTGGTGGAGGTTGCCACGGACCTGAGGCGCCACGTGGTGGGTCCTGGGGCGCGGCGCCCTGAAGCTGGCGCGGGAAAACACCCTGGCGTGAGGGGGTGACGGTGCCGCCCCCCAACACACCACCACCAAAAACCGTCACCATCAGGGGGCCCGCCAGCCCAGGTGGCGGCCGTCAAGGACACCATCGCCACCCGTCTGCAGGTGGCGCAGCAGCGGTGGGAACAGCAGCGACAACAGCGGCTGCAGTGGCAAACAGCAGCGTCAACAGTGGCAACAACAGCGTCAATAGCGTCAGCAGTGGCCCGGCAACACCAACAACAGCGGCAGCAACGTCGCCCCGCCAGAAGTGTTCCCCCTGCCACTGCCCGACAACCACTGCCACCCCCACAGGGGTTGCCAAAAACCACTGCCGCTGCCACTGCAACCGCCACCGCCACCACGGCACCGTGAGGGGCGACACAACCGTGATTCAGTAATAAATAATAGTAGCTATGTAACGTGTCTAAAACAAAAATAAATTACTCCGGTACCAGAAAAAAGCCAAGTGTGGGTTTGCGCCGGCCGGGAAGAAGGCGTTCAGGAGATCTATTAACCCTAAAAAAACCCCGTGATTTTGTCGCAAGATTGTATCAAAGACCAAAAATCCTTAATATGTTTGATAGGTGATTTGTCTTAACTTAGGCATTAAAAAGACCAAAATCAACACCAACGCAGCCGTCGGCTGAGGAGGGTTTGGCCAGTGCAGGAACGTCCTCAACGAATGCACCGACGACGAACTTATCACAAACTATCGCTTGGACTATGCAAGGATTGATTTGAATATCATTTTATGCCATATATCGTTATAAACTAATTATCCTTTTATGTAACTTATTTTAAAACAGTATTTTTTCTTATTAGGAGTAGTGCCTTTTTCTTAACCGCACTTTAGATTATATTTTAGCATAGCTTTATAATATAGCAGCTTGTAATGAGTGACAGAGGGACTTTCTCCGTCATGGGTGTGAGCGAAATGGAGGGATGAAAAGGTGGGTGTGTAATTACGAAGTTTGATGAAAAATAGTGGCAAGGGATAGACAGTTGTGGAAAATTCAGTTTTAATTGCGTGCTAAAATTTGAGAGAACTGAAACTCGAGAAATGCCAGTGGTCGCTGGCAGTTTTAACTCAAGGTTGGGGCTACTGTGTTTTGGCTCCGCGACTAATATTTTTCATAAATTAAAATTTTGCGATAAACATTGATGCACCGCATCTGAATACCAAAAAAATAGTTCTTCTGTTGTTCTACTATTATATGGATGACATTCATTACGATGGAACGTTCTATAATAGCAATTTAATGCAAATTACTCGCCTCGAGTAGCAAAGCTTAATATATTTTTTACATGTATATTGTGGCATGTAAAATTTGGGTGATGTTTCACACTGTTTTCTAAGACAGTACTGCTGCGTCTGGCAAACGCTTGTCAAAATACAGTAAGCAATGCCTTGGAAAACGAAGAATAAAGATGCCGAAATCGGCTTGTTGCTGCGACAATGTAGGTTATAATTGTGGAGGCGACACGCCGCGGCGGGGAGTGGTGGGCGGGGAGATTGTGGGGGGGAAGATTGAATCAAAACTTGCTACTTCACGCGTCGATCATTGCACTTCCAGGCTTTCTATCTGATTGATACACAATAATAACAGGAAAATATGACTGCCTAGGTATAGATAACTTCTAAACTACGTTATTGAAATATATAATATCATAGAGTAAATTTTCCTCGCCTCCTCAACTATAACCTACTTGGTTATTTGGTTAAATGCATGTTTTACAGACTCAGGCTTCTATACAATATACATATAGAAGAAAATCGTTCTTAAAATTATCTTTTGTGTTTTAAGTGCAGTGGAATAAGCCCATATTTTCTTTCAAGTTGACCAACTTTTCACCAAATTGTGAGTTAAACTGCCCGCGACCACTGGCATTTCGGGAGTTGCAGTTCTCTCTAATTAGAGAGAACTGCAACTCGAGAAATGCCCGTGGTCGCTGGCAGTTTTAACTCAAAGGTTGGTCTACTGTGTTTTGGCTCCGCGACTAATATTTTCATAAATTAATTTCGCGATAAATATTGATGCACCGCATCTAATACCAAAAAATATAGTTCTTCTGTTGTTCTACTAATTATATGGATGACATGCATTACGATGGAAAAGTTCTATAATAGCAATTTAATGCAAATTACTCGCCTCGAGTAGCAAAGCTTAAAAGATTTTTTACATGTATATTGTGGCATGTAAAATTTGGGCGATGTTCACACTGTTTTCTAAGACAGTACTGCTGCGTCTGGCAACGCTTGTCAAAATACAATAAGCAATGCCCTTTGGGAAAAAAGAAGAATAAAGAATGCCGAAATCGGCTTGTTGCTGCGAAATGTAGGTTATAATGGGCCCCAGACATAACTACGTCACGGTTTGTTTACATCGGGGCATTGTGGGGGTAAGGCGGGTCGCCGCGGGTGGACCTACGAAGGGAAAACTACGGCGATGGGAAAAATTCGAGTTATTTTGCGCGAAATTGATATTCCAGGTGCTATATTACTGTGCTCTGTTCTCGCTGACAACACTATAGAGAAGACCTGAGGGAATGGGTGATGTGCAGAGGCTTCTAAACCAAGAAAACAGAGTCATAACAGAGCCTCGTCAAAAGGTAAGCAAAATGGTAGGTACGTAATGTGTCCCTACCACTTGCTTACTTCTTAATGAGACTCTGCTGTGAATGTTTTTCTGGTTAGAAGCCTTCGCAAATCAACCCTCACCTCAGGTCTTCTCTATGTTGACAGCGAGCACGGAAATATAGCACCTGGAATATCAATTTCGCCCAAAACAACTCGATTTTTTTTTATCGTCGTAATCTTTTCTTTGTAGGCTGTACATATTTATGTTATGATAGTATTAAATATTTTTTGTTTTTTTTTTTTTTTTTTTTTTTTTTTTTTTTTATTTTTTTTTTTTTTTTTTTTTTTTTTTTTTTTTTTTTTTAATTACCTTTTGCCTTGTTTCCTCATTGGTTTTGTGTCTACCGTATTTTTTCCCTACAAATCAAGCTGCCTAAATTTGTTGTACGGTCATTTCCCCACTGCCTTTGTACCATAGTCTTTCGTATGGGTCATTTCCCCACATAAGAGTCTATAGGAGTAAGGTTTAGGTTATATTTGTTTAGTGTTCGAACCCCCAACCCCCCGCTGGAGGTTTTGTTAATTTTGTTTTAAAAAGGTTAGGTATAGGGTAATTAGAATTGGGTGTTTAGGTTAGATTTGGTTGTTAGGTTAGATTGATTTGGTTAGGTAAATAGGTAAATTGTTAGGTAGGTTAGCTTAGGTTAGATTTGGTTAGGTTAGGTTATCGGTGGTCAAGCCCCCTGCTAGGGTAGGTTAAATTTGGTTAAAGGTTTGGTTTATTTTGGTTAGCAATTTTCATCATTTCGCCCAAGACATTTCGTCCACATGTAATCAATTCGCTCACATATAAGCCAATTCGCCCACTCTAAAGTCAATTCCCCACACGAAACCATGTTTACGGAGTCATGTAACTAATCTTCCTCTGGCAGAATGGAATTGGAACCCAGTAACGTGGGGAAATGACGGTAAATTTCTAGTGTTTTGCCATACTTCAACTTCCCCAAACAAGTTTGGGGACCTGGGGGAATGCGGGGGTTTTTCGGGTGGGGAACAATTTTTTCGTCGGAAACACGTAATTAAAGAGTTTGTAAGGGGGTAAATTTCCTAGATCTAGGGTAATTTCCTTATTCTAAAAGAAATTGCCTAACCACAATAAACCTAACCTAACCAAAATTAACCTACCCTAGCAGGGGCTTGAAACCCACCGATAAAACCTAACCTAACCAAATCTACCTAAACCCAACCAAATCTAACCCATCCTAACCTAACCAAAACTAATCTAATCTAACCTAACAAATCTAATAGGTTTGATGGTTGATTGGTTAGGTTTAGGTTAGCTTAGGTTTAAATTTAGTAGGGTTAGGTTTTCGGTGGGTCAAGCCCCCTGCTAGGTAGGTTAAATTTTTGGGTTTGGTAGGTCTATTTTGTTAGGCAATTTTCTCTAGATATAAGAAATTAAACCCCAGATCTAGGAAATTTTACCCCCTACACAACTCCCTTAATTACTTTTCCGACGCATAATTTTTTCCCCACCCCAAAACCCCGCATTCCCACAGGTCCACTGGTGGTTCATTCATTTCTACAGAGGAAGATTTTGTTTCATGACTCCGTTTCATGGATGTTGGGCGAATTGACTTTGGTGGGGGAATTGACTCTTATATGTGGCGAATTGACTTACATGTGGACGAAAAATCTTGTGGGCCCAAGACAAAATTGCCTAACCAAAATAAACCAACCTAACCAAATTACCTACCCTAGCAGGGGGCTTGACCCACCGATATGCTAACCTAACCCAAAACTCCTAAGCTAACTAAACCTAACCAAATTTAACCTATCCCAATAACCAAAATCCCAATCTAACCTAACCTAACCAAAATCTAACCTAAACTACCCAATCTAACCTACCCTAAACCCAACCTAAACAAATCTAACCTAACTCCTAGCGGGGGGTTGGGGTTCTCGACACACTAAACAAATATAACCTAGCCCACTAGCTCCTATAGACTCCATAGTGTGGGCGAAATGACTCCATAGTGTGGGGGGAAATGACTCTAGTGTGGGCGAAATGACCGATACCAACCTAACCATTACTGTCGCGAGTTTTCCCGATTTGTGTAGGGACAAAAATATGGTAGACGGACAGTACCATGAGGTCATGAGGCAAGGATGGGTAAGTCACCGTGGTTATGCCCAAATTTTTTATGGATGGGGTAATAAGATAAATCAAAGCAAGGTTGGTGATGTTTGGTATAGACTCAAGAGTATTCCATTGGCTCGTCAAGTAACACTTAAACCATGATGTAGCACTACTTATTTTGAGGAAAGACAACAAAAGGAACTCAATTAATAAGGTATTTTAATAAATATCCCTACCATGAATGGGGTACAAAAACCCACAAAGAGAAACTACGACGATGAAAAAAAATCGAGTTGTTTGGGCGAAATTGATATTCCAGGGTGCATATTTCCGGCTCGCTGACAACATAGAGAAGACCTGAGGTGATGGTTGATGTGCAAGGTTCTAAACCAGGGAAAAAAGCACAGCAGAGTCTCATTAAGAAGTAAGCAAGTGGTAGGGACACTTAAGTACCTACCAGTTGCTTACCTTTTGACGAGGCTCTGTTATGACCCGTTTTCTTGGTTTAGAAGCCTCTGCACATCACCATTACCTCGGTCCCTTCTCTATAGTGTTGTCAGTGAGAACAGAGCACAGTAATATAGCACCTGGAATATCAATTTGCGCAAAATAACTCGAAATTTTCCATCGCCGTAGTTTCCCTTCGTAGGTCCACCCGCGGCGACCCCGCCTTATCCCCACAATGCACCGATGTAAACAAACCCTGACGTAGTTATGGGTAGGGTCCTTGTGGAGGCGACTGCCGCGGCGGGGAGTGGTGGGGGGGAGAAATTTTGGCGGGGAGATTTAATCAAAAAAATTGCCACTTCACGCGTCGACTCATTGCACTTCTAGGCTTTCTATCTGATTGATACACAATAATAACAGGAAAATATGACTGCCTGGGGATAGATTTAAATTCTAAACATTCGTTATTGACTAATAATAAACATAGAGTAGCATTTACCTCGCCTCCTCAACTATAACCTACTTGGTTATTTGGTTATATACAATGTTTTACAGAATCAGGCTTCTATACAATATACATAAGAAGAAAACGTTCTTAATATTATACTTGTGTGTTTTAAGTACAGTGGAATAAGCCCATATTTTTCTTTCAAGTTGACCAACTTTTCACCAAATTGTGAGTTAAAACTACCAGCGAAACCCCTGGCATTTCGGAGTTGCAGTTCTCTCTAATTAGAGAGAACTGCAACTCCGAAATGCCAGGGGTCGCTGGCAGTTTTAACTCACAATTTGGGGGAAAAGTTGGTCAACTTGAAGAAAAATATGGGCTTATTCCACTGCACTTAAAAAACAAAAGTATAATATTAAAACGATTTTCTTCTATATGTATATTGTATAGAAGCCTGATTCTGTAAAACATTGTATATAACCAAATAACCAAGTAGGTTTGTTGAGGAGGCGAGGTAAATGCTACTCTTTTGATATTATATAGTCCCAAAAACGTATGTTTAGAAGTTATCTATACCTAGGCAGTCATATGCTCCTGTTATTTTTGTGTATCAATCAGATAGAAAGCCTGGAAGTGCAATGAGTCACGCGTGAAGGGGGAATGTTTGATTCAATCTCCCCCCCACAATCTCCCCGCCCACCACTCCCCGCCGCGGCGTGTCGCCTCCACAATTATAACCTACATTGTCGCAGCAACAAGCCGATTTCGGCATTCTTTATTCTTCGTTTTTCCAAGGCATTGCTTATTGTATTTTGACAAGCGTTTGCCAGACGCAGCAGTACTGTCTTAGAAAACAGTGTGAACATCGCCCAAATTTTACATGCCACAATATACATGTAAAAAATATATTAAGCTCTGCTACTCGAGGCGAGTAATTTGCATTAAATTGCTATTTAGAACGTTCAATCGTAATGCATGCATGCATACCCCTTACTAGAAACAACAGAAGAACGTTCTTTTTTAGTATTCAGATGAGGTGCATCAATATTCATTGCGAAATTGATTTATGAAAAATATTAGTCGCGGAGGGAAAACACAGTAGACCAACCTTTGAGTTAAAACTGCCAGCGACCACTGGCATTTCTCGAGTTTCAGATCATTGGAATTTCAAATGTTTCTCATTCATCACCACCACTACTTTATTCGGTGATGGTCGATGTCGTAGATGAAAGAATTTTCTTTTTTTGCGTACTCCAAAAATATCTGTAATACTTTAGCTAACCATTAGATGCTGTAAGATACATTATGATACATGCCGAATGGCAGCTCCTACCTACTGTGGACTCGCTGTGACGTCATGACGCGAGAGAGTTTTCAAAGCTAAGCCGCCAGATGTCTCTCGCGCATCTCACATCCGCTGCCCTTTGAGCGTGAATGATCTATCATTTACCGTAAACTCCCTGTATTTTTTCGGGACATATCAGAATTACCCTTCAATACAACAACTGAAACAGTTCTTAATAAAAAATGTAGTTTATCATTTTGTTTTTCAGCACTTGAAGAAAATATTGGCAAAACATAGAATACTTGAAAACTCAATTTCTTAAAATCGTCATTTCATGGAAACACTGCACGTTCAAGCTGAATGAAGCTTCAGGAAGTATGTACTTGTATGTAAGCTTTCGCCGAGTACTACCTGTTTTGGATGTGTCTGTCTCTTTTGCGACGAACATTTAACCAAGAAATGTGTGGCGTTCAGCATCTCCGAAGAAACCATCCCGATGTCGGGATCTGATATCAGTCACTTCTTCTTATCCACGGCTGGGGGGAAGAGTCTTGTTTTGTTCTTGTTTTAGGGCTGCGAGGATACCTTGGGGAACACTATGAGCCCTGGTGATGTCCTATGATGCTATATCAGGCGTGGTAGTTGACCTGTCCCCTCAGGAAGTTCAAGTGCTGAAAAACAAAATGATAAACTACATTTTTTATTAAGAACTGTTTCAGTTGTTGTATTGAAGGGTAATTCTGATATGTCCCGAAAAAGTACAGGAAATTTACGGTAAATGATAGATCATTCACGCTCAAAGGGCAGAGGATATGAGAGCGCGAGAAACAGGCTTGAGCGTGAGCTTATTAGAAAACTCCCCAATCAGGTCGGACTTTGGCAGACTTGTTTATATGGCTTTGGGTCACACAGCACTCACGACACACCTGCATCGCCTGCACCTCACGCCCGACCCGTACTGCCCCTGGTGCAGGAACGTCCCTGAGTCGATTGAGCACTTCCTGCTCCAGTGTCCTCGCTTCCACTCCCACCGACAACTTCTACGTGGTCAACTCATCGCCCTGAACGTCACAACCTTTGACCTGCCCACCCCCATCACGACGCCCCACCGTCATCCGTCTCACCTGTGCTTTCCTGAGGAAGACTAATCAACTCTCGAGACTGTGATTTCTTCACGGCTGTACACCACAGGGCGAATATCGTCGATTTCGACATCACTGCCCTTCAACAACAACAAGATCAACTACCACGCCTGTGATAGCTTTATAAGACATCACCAGGGTTCATATGGTTCCTCAACGGATCCTCGCAGCCCTAAACAACACCGAGATCCAAGAACCCAGAGTTTTGACGGCCTCCTCTCCCCCGATGGGCCTGACTGACTGACTCATACATACATGCAAATATAGAGGCAACGGTTGTGTTCAGGTATGTAGGTGTGTGTGTGTGATGGCCAGCGCAGGTATTCCATTATGGACAATTGCAGGGAATACCATGGACCGAGGTGGCGTGCAGGTGGCAGCCTTTTCGGTTATAATGGACGAGAACTGCGCGCTCTCTACCGCCGTTACCACTTACGTCTTGGTAAATTTTTGATTATAATAGACGAGGACTTCGCGGTCGTTTTCAGAGACACCAACTAATTTTTCCTGGACTACAATAAGTGCTTTGGTATTATTTTACGATAGTTCCAAACTTCCGGACACAATTGGGAGCATGGTTTTTGTTTACCTTATTGTATTCTAAGAGACATTTTCTCCTTGAGCTTTCCGTCGCAAATAAATAGTTTCGGAGATGTAGAAAATTAATGGTGGGAGGAGGAATACGTCTCCATTTGTTTACAAAATGCCTCCCTCTTCCTCTTCTTGTGACCTGCATCGCTTTTGTTCCGGAGTAAGTTTTCCGTGCGCAACCGTGGCTAGGAGGTTAATCTCGGGGTTTGGTATTTTATTAAACTTTTTTA
Source organism: Chionoecetes opilio (assembly GCA_016584305.1). Taxonomy (NCBI): domain Eukaryota; kingdom Metazoa; phylum Arthropoda; class Malacostraca; order Decapoda; family Majidae; genus Chionoecetes; species Chionoecetes opilio. The sequence continues at coordinate 614,817 of JACEEZ010000391.1, forward strand.
TTATTGGACCCAGTTAGGAGGTTAAAGGTTAGGTTAGGTTAGGTTAGGTTAGGTTAGGTTGTAGCGAGTAAAGTAGTCACCCCTTTCAGTCTCCATGTTTCCGTTCTCTGCCAGTGCGGTCTATACAGAGAATCAGCGTAGCACGGGGACTATTCTATATTGTAGTCTTCAATATTGTTATTGTGATTATCATGTGTTTGCACTGTTATCAGCTTATCAATATAATCAATTATATGCAACGTGTCACCAGCAATATATACTGGAAGTATCCTTGGTGAAACTCGCATGTCTTGGCGAGTTTTGCATAACACCTTGAAAATCACCAATTATGTAGCCTGAAATTTTGTATATATACTCCAGATTTTATGCAATAAAACCAACCTAAACTGGCCAAATGAGTATCCTTCATTCCAGTTAAACCAAAGCTATGAACACTCCACCTAGTTACAAATGGTGACCCGGAGTGTAAGCTAATGGTTTCTAGGTGGCTTAAACTGGTGCTGTCCATCTCGGCATAGAAATGCAATTTCTATGTTTTGCTGGACACAAGAGCACACCTCTCCTAGTCGTGGGACCTGCGTCTTCGGAAGCATTCGTCCCATTGCTCCCGCTGTATATTCTTAGCCTCCAGCTTCACTGGGGATCGCTAGGTTGAAAGCGGGATAGGGAGAAGTACACGTATACGTGTAGCCGCCACCTAGTCAGGTTTCCCACCCAAACCCCGGCACCTTCTGTGCCTTCCTCAGGGCATTTTTGCCCTCAGACGCCTCACTGCGTCCTCAGCGGCCTATGCGCATTCAGCGCGGCCACTACCCCGCCAGGCGCCTCACTGCGTCCTCAGCGGCCTTATGCGCATTTAGCGCGGGCCCTGCTTCCTCCGAGGCCTCACTGCGGCCTATGCGCATTTAGCGCGGCCGCTGCCCTCCTCCAGACGGCTCACCGCGTCCTCAGCGGCCTTATGCGTGTTTAGCGCGGGCCCTGCTTCCTCATACGCCTCAGTGGCCTATGTGCACTCAGCGCAGCCACTTCACCCTCTGACGCCTCCTTGCGCCCTCAGCACGACCTCACGCGCATTCTGCGCAGCCCCACGGTGTTATTGAATCACTCCACGGCCGCCGCTCGCCGCCCTATGGATTACCAGCCCTGTGGATTACTCAACCCTCAACTCCACAGTGTTAAAGTGACTCGTTCCACGGCCGCCGCTCGCCGCCCTATGGATTACTCACCACCCTGTGGATTACTCACCGCCCTGTGGATTACTCACCGCCCGGTGGATTACTCACCACCCTGTGGATTACTCACCGCCCTATGGATTACTCAACAGCCCTGCGGATTACTCAACCCTCAGCCCCACAGTGTTAAAGTGACTCGCTCCACGGCCGCCGCTCGCCACCCTATGGATTACTCACCACCCTGTGGATTACTCACCGCCCTGTGGATTACTCATCACCAGGCTGCAACACTACCAGGCGCCAACACCAGCCGGCGTCAACACTGCCATGGCGGTAACACTGCCACGCCCGCAACACTGCCGGCGGCACCACTGCCATGGTGGTAACACTGCCACGCCCGCAACACTGCCGGCGGCACCACTGCCATGGCGCAACACTGCCACGCCCGCAACACAAGCCGGCGGCACCACTGCCATGGCGCAACACTGCCACGCCCGCAACACAAGCCGGCGGCACCACTGCCATGGCGGTAACACTGCCACGCCCGCAACACTGCCGGCGGCACCACTGCCATGGCGCAACACTGCCACGCCCGCAACACAAGCCGGCGGCACCACTGCCATGGCGGTAACACTGCCACGCCCGCAACACTGCCGGCGGCACCACTGCCATGGCGCAACACTGCCACGCCCGCAACACTGCCGGCGGTACCACTGCCATGGCGCAACACTGCCACGCCCGCAACACAAGCCGGCGGCACCACTGCCATGGCGCAACACTGCCACGCCCGCACACAAGCCGGCGGCACCACTGCCATGGCGCAACACTGCCACGCCCGCACACAAGCCGGCGGCACCACTGCCATGGCGGCAACACTGCCAAGCCAGCAACTGGTCACCACAGCCCTCCACATCAAATCGGCAACAGAAACACCAGCAGCACCGCTCCACCAACCAAAGTCTCGTTCCTCCTCCCGCGTCACTAGGGGGGGGGTACTGTAGCGAGTAAAGTAGTCACCCCTTTCAGTCTCCATGTTTCCGTTCTCTGCCAGTGCGGTCTATACAGAGAATCAGCGTAGCACGGGGACTATTCTATATTGTAGTCTTCAATATTGTTATTGTGATTATCATGTGTTTGCACTGTTATCAGCTTATCAATATAATCAATTATATGCAACGTGTCACCAGCAATATATACTGGAAGTATCCTTGGTGAAACTCGCATGTCTTGGCGAGTTTTGCATAACACCTTGAAAATCACCAATTATGTAGCCTGAAATTTTGTATATATACTCCAGATTTTATGCAATAAAACCAACCTAAACTGGCCAAATGAGTATCCTTCATTCCAGTTAAACCAAAGCTATGAACACTCCACCTAGTTACAAGGTAAGGTAGCCACGGGTACGCACGGAAAACTGGTGTGGGTCCAACTCGGCTCATTCCCAACTCGCCCCATTTACGATATCCAACTCTGCTCACCTGGTGAACCAACTCGGACCATTTTCGAATACCAGCTAGGCCCGCCAACTCGGACCATTTTAGATGCATGCTTCGATCTTTCATTCAACTCGCCAAACAACTTTTGAACTTGATTGAACAATCAACAAAAATACAAATGTCAAGCTTCGATACTTCGATCTCGCATTCAATGCTTGTCCTCAAGTTTAGTGAACCTTTAACAGCGAACAAAACATCAGTGGTCAAGTTTCGATACTTCGGACTCGCATTCAATGCTTGTCCTCAAGTTTAGTGAAAACAAAACAGGTTACAGTTGGCGACAATTACGGTTTTTGTGGAGACATGGCTGATCAGTGCTTGGTGTGTTGGAATTTAGTGAGGCCCCGACAGGTATGTACAGTAGTGGAGTGACGTATCTTTTGTCTGTCTTGCTTGCGACATGGCGAGGGCTGACCAAACTATTTTTCTAAGTTCTGAGAAAACGTTTGTTCTAAGTTTTGAGAAATCTGAATATCAGGTATTTATATCACAACAGGAGGCACTGGTATGTGATGGATGCATGCGCTGGCAGCACAGGACATGCGGGAGTGGTGTTGCCAGGAAGGAATACAGGGCAGCCGTGAAGGAGGGGCACAACATCGACTGGATGTGTAATTTCTGCAGGACACTGGACACTGGCGCAACTCCCACCGGAGATGAGAGATGTTCGGCACCTGACACAAGCGAAACTTGCATCGAAGATGAAAGTATGGTGGCATCAGATACAAGCGCAATTCCTGCTGAAAGTTCAGGTCTGACGTCACTGGACACTGGTGCAGCTCCCGCTGATGACCACACACCTTCTAATGTTCATGCACGACATGACATAACATATGAAAAAGTGCTATCATCAACACAAAGAGGGCAGCATAAGGTAATAGACAGCTTGGGTTACGCATACACAATGAAAAGAAAAACACGTGTTGCTGTACACTGGAGATGTGTTGTGAGGAATAAAAATTCAAATTGCAGAGCTACAATAAAAGAAGCAGACGAGAAGTACGTCAGAGGTCACAACCCTCATTGCCATCCCCCAGAAGCATGCCCTGCGATAACGAGTAAAGTTTCAGCCCTTGTTAAAAAGAAAGCTGTAGAAGACGTGTTTCGTTCAGCAACAGACATCGTTGAAGAGGTATTCCGTGACAAAGTTAATCCTCACGTGCCCCTAACTTCTTTACCTGCTCCCGTGAACCTTGCCCGCCAAGGAAATCGTAAACGTAGGGCCACACGACCAGCTGAACCTCTTGATTTGACTTTTGAAATAAGTAATGATCTAACATTACTCAAAATTTTCTGCAACATGACATTTTTATTGGTGGCCGACGACATCCGTTATTCTCAACACATGAACAATTGTCACTGCTTAGCAAGGCAAAGCATTGGTATGCTGATGCTACATTTAAAATAGTGCGACGCCCTTTCACTCAACTTTTCAGTATTCATGCTTATGTACAGTATGAGAGTAATATGAAACAAGTACCACTGCTGTTTGCTCTAATGTCTGGAAAAAGATGCAGAGATTATAAGAAAGTATTATCAAAGACTAAAGAACTTCTAGGTGAGGAACTGAGAGTGGAGGAAATTACGATTGATTTCGAGGAAAGTGTCTGGCGTGCAATTCCCGACGTCCTGCCTAATGTTTTTATTCGAGGATGTAGTTTTCATTGGGGGCAAGCAGTATGGAGGAAAATTCAAGAGCTGGGCCTGCAAGCGTCGTATACAAATGATGCTGGGATCCATAAATACCTGAGAAAAGTCCTTTCACTACCATATGTGCCAGCAGAACATATAGAACTGTTTGTAAGGTTTTACAGAAAAGCAAATGGCTGTCAATCACTTTTAAATCTTCTGGATTACATCAGAAACACATGGATTTATTCCAATATCTGGCATCCAAGGTCATGGTGCGTGTTTGCCAGAAGCATCCGCACCAACAATGATGTAGAAGGCTGGCACCACCGCATCAATTTGAAGGCGCGCAAAGGGCAACTGAGCTTTTACCTCCTCATAAAGCTCCTTCATGACGAGGCCAGGCTTGTCTCCCTCCAGGTGCGTCTGCTCTCAGATGGCAAGGTATTACGCAAACAACGAGCAAAATACGCTAAACATCACGGACAATTAGTTAGCCTCTGGGAGCAGTACAATGCCGGTGACAGATCGGCAAACAATTTACTACGAGCTGTGTCATATCACATCGCCGTGTATGTTCGTTATTGATGGTTTTTTTTTTTTAGTTTTAGTTTTTTATTTTAGCTTCAGAATTACATGTTTTATTTGATTTACTTTTAGTTCCATGTATATTTGTTTTAGTTTTTAAATAGTTTTTTTATAGGCTTTATATAGAGTATCCTTTTTTAACTTATTGACATGCATGAAATAAATATATGTTTCATAAGTTTTAGCACATGTTTTCTATCAGTACAAAAATTACTGCGTATGAAAAAAAAAAAAAAAAATCATGTCTTAGCAAGTGTTTCCGGGCCGAGTTGGTACACACAATGGGCCGAGTCGGCAATAGGCCAAGTTGGCCTGCAACCCGGAAAACTTACTCCGAAACAAAAGCGATGCAGGTCACAAGAAGAGGAAGAAGGAGGCATTTTGTAAACAAGGAGACGTATTCCTCCTCCCACCTAAAATGTTCTATATCTCCAAAACTATTGATTTGCGACGGAAAGCTCAAAGAGAAAATGTCTCTTAGAATACAATAAGGTACGTAAACAAAAACCATGCTTCCAATTGTGTCCGGAAGTTTGGAACTATCGTAAAAATTTACCGGTGCTTTTTTTAATGGAGATAGTTTTATTTTCCGGAAACCCATATATTTCATCACCGAATTTTATGGTCGCCGTTTCCATTAAAAACACTGGTAATAATGGACGTGGACTTCGCGGTCGTTTACAGAGACACCAACTAATTTTTCCTGGCCTACAATAGGTGCTTTTTCTAATGGAGATAGTTTTATTTTGCGTAAAACCATAGTTTAAAAAAAAAAAAAAAAAAGCATCACCGAATTTTATGGTATTGTTTCCTTTAAAAACATTGTATCTCCATCAGAAAAAGCACTAAAACTTTGCCGGGAAAAATTAGTCAGGGTTTATAGGTTTTAATGAAAACTAACCTAATCTTAACCACAAAGTATACCTAACCTAACCTTATAGGTTTTAATGAAACCTAACCTAACCTTAACCACAAAGTATACCTAACCTAACCTTTTAGGCTTTAATGAAACCTAACCTAACCTTAACCACAAAGTATACCTAACCTAACCTTAACCCTCTTACCTACTGAGGTTGTGGGAAGCGTTGAATGAATGCAGAGTCGCTTTGTCTCCCCGCCGTGTGGGGAGACAAACACCCACATCCTACACAATCCATGTCTCGCCATAAACTGGTTCAAATCAAAGCCTTATAGTTCAAAAATCCGTTGACTTATTGAGAGCCTTTGATTGGCTCCCGAAACTCCTATGATTGGCTAAACTGTCTTACGTGACTGATTGGCGAAAAGAAACGAAATGCGAGCCTGTCATTGGTTATGTTTTCGAAGCTGTCATTTTGGCTAACCCGACAGCTCCGTGATCCGTGAAAAAATGCGGAAGCTCGCATACATTTCTCATCTCGTCAGTGTTAAAATAGTTGTGGAAGGAGGAGGGTGTGTCTGTGTGCGCTATAGACAACAAAAGAATAATTGCAATATATACCCTACATAATTTTTGCACTTTACGTGGCTGTAGATTAGTACTGTACAGTATACTGAGCAACATAAATTACAGAAAACGTGAGAATTAAGGTCGGTAGCGACCGCGAAATTCTTGTCCATTATAACCAAAACACTATCACCATCAGAAAAGCACTAAAACTTGGCCAGCAGAAATTAGTCAGGGTCTCAGATAACAGGGAAGTAATTGAATAGAACATACCTAACCTAACCTTAACCAGTAAGTATACCTCACCTAACCTTTTAGGTTTTAATGAAACCTATCCTAACCAGGGCTTTGAAACGGTTTAAGGGAACGAAAACGAAAACCGAAACGAACTAAATTATGCTCGGAACAAAAACGGAAACGAAAACGTTATCATATTTACTGTTCCGGAGCAAAAACGCTATTTTAAAATCCTTGTAACCGGTTAAAAACGTTATTTTTTCATTCCATACCATATTTGGTTAATAATCCATTTTCACTTCCAGTAGCCAAATTATTTAAGTAAATACATACATGTATGTATTACATACATACATCAATTAAGTCTACTGTATTTGTTCACTTGGCAATTAACGATGTGGTTTGGTTTCAAATAGTATCATATGCACCACTTTTCATTTAATTTGTGAAAAGAAACAATTTTTTACCTTTTATAATTATAAATTTTTGTCTTCGTGATATGCATCACGTTCGGTTTAAGAACATGCTAGATTAATATCCAGTATTCGAAAATGGATAATATATTGTGAGTATGTGCTTAAACTTTTAGCTGTATTCATAGCCTAATGATTGGTACGCCAAATTTCGGTGTGAGTGTCCTAGGTTCGAGTCCTTGGAGTACATCTTGTAGTCATTGATTTCATTGATTAGGTTTATATAATTAGAGGGTTGGTGATATTACGAATTAATATATTTTTTGCCATAATATATATATTAATAAATAATTAGTGATTCATGTCTTTACGGCAACTGAGATTGCATGCATACTCCTACACTACGCTTCCTGTATTGTATTTGTAAATGTATTACCTTATTTAAGGTGCATAATGATATAGTTCTTAGGACATCTAAGGGTCTAATTTTGTTGGATACTGTGCACCATGAACTGTATGGCTTTATTACCATCTATAAGAATGTAGTCATGTATAGGCATTATTATTTACTAGGGCTAATAGCATATTCAATACATGGTTTGAGAATAACGTTCTAACCGGTTTTCATTTCTTTCTAACCGGTTCAGGAACGTTATGTTTGGAGGAGGAACGAAAAACGAAACAATAATAATACTTTTCTGATCGAAACGAACCGTTTGAAAAATAATTTCGTTTTCAAGCCCTGATCCTAACCTTAACCACTAAGTATACCTAACCTAACCTTAACCATGCATAAAATTTGGTGATGAAATTATTATTATTTTTTTTAGTGGGTTTCCGGAAAATAAAACTATCTCCATTAGAAAAAGCACCTATTGTAGGCCAGGAAGAATTAGTCGGTGTCTCTGAAAACGACTGCGAAGTTCTCGTCCATTATAACCAAAATTTTACACTAAGACCGAAATTCCCTACACAATTGGGTGTGTGGTTTCTGTTCACCTTATTGGATTCTAAGAAACATTCTCTCTATGAGCTTCCGTCGCAAATCACTACTTTCGGAGATATAAGATGTTTTTAATAGGAAGGAGGGCATATGAGATATGAAAATTAAACTAGCCTAATCCCACCTTTAGACTCACTAACCAAATCTAACCTAATCCCACGCTTTAACCTAACTAAATCCAAATCTGCATTTAAAAAGTGTCCGCGGCAAGGGAAGAACAAAGGCGATGCAGGTCACAAGAGGAAGAGTGAGGCGCACGTAAACACTTGTCTCTCGCCGCCCTATAAACAACATGTCATATCTCCAAAAGTAATGATTTGCGACGGAAGCTCATAGAGAGAATGTTTCCTAGAATCTAATAAGGTAAACAAAAGCCACACTCCCAATTGTGTAGGGAATTTCAGTCCAAGTGTAAAATAATACCTACATTTTCTATATTATTTTTGGTAAAAATTTACTTTATGACTTGCAAGATTTTCAGATAAGTTCGATTTTTTTCGCTTAATATGTGATGCTTTTCCTAAAGGAGATAGTTTTTTCCTGTGCAAACCTCTAAAAAGTGTTTTTTGCAATTCAAAAAATTGATGACAAATTTCTCAAAATACACTTTTTAGACGTTTTGACCGGAAAAAACACACTCCATTTGTAAAAACATCAAATAATAACCAAATCAAACCATTAAACTAACCTAACCTAACATAGCCTATGAAAATTTTTATGTTTGCACAACATTTCATTGTTACTTTAATTAACACTCGTTATGACCTATAGAAACAGTAGAAAGGTGAACAATACTTCAATCCAGACACACAGGCATCATCAAACCAATTTCTTGGGGAAAATTCAAGGTGATTTTTTACTCTAGGACCAGAATTCTCTACACAATTGGGAGTATGGTTTCTGCTTTCTGGTTACCTTAATGGATTCTAAGAAACTTTCTGTCTCTGAGTTTCTGTTGCAAATCACTACTTTCGGAGATATAAAATATTTTTAATAGGAAGGAGAGTATATACCAGTAAGACGCCTTAATCGGCGAAGGACGAGCGAGCCCGTACAAACCCGCCGCACGTGCGCACGTGCGGCGTCACCCAGAGTTTGACCTGTGTGACATTTTTTTTTCTTTTTCTAGGTGTGTGGTCTCAAACCACACACCAAATTTCAACTTAGTCGGTACAGCCGTTTCTCAGCTATAGCAAGATAACGTTGTCTGACACCCCTCACGCGGCACGCGCCACGCGCCATGCTGACCCCTCACGTGAGACAAAACATGTCAAGTCAAATAGGGATTGAATATCAGATGGCGAAGACCGCTTGTCAATCGGAAGCGGGATTCCAAAGATATAAGCTCCTGAAAAGTGTGACGGTCGGGTCGGGTCGGCCGCTTGATTGTGAGAAAAATCCCGTATCCAGTGAGGACTCGCGAGCGCTTCGCGCTCGCTCGTAATGACATGAAAATTATCAAACCTAACCCCTCATTTAGACTCACTAACCTAACCTTACGTTTTAATCTCCTAACTAAAGCCAAATCCACATTAAAAAAGTCTGCGGCAAGGAAACAACAGAGGCGATGCAGGTCACAAGAGAAAGAGTGAGGCGCACATGAACACTTGTCTCTCTCCTACCTGTAAACAACATGTCATACAGCCAAATTCCCAACATCCGACCTCCAAACATCCGACTTGTCCAAACAACCGACTTTTTTCACCACCACATTGTGTCTGGTTTTGGCCATTTATTTTACCTAGTTTTTTTTTTTTTTTAGAAAACATAGATTTGTGGCTTTATTTATGCATGAATTTTACGTTCGCGTATACCACTGGATCGGCCTTCAAGAGCTGCATCTTTTATGTTCTATACCATTTTGTCCTTACGTTTATGGTTACTGTGATATCCGAACATCCGACTATTCCAATTATCCGACCTACCTTCGGTCCCCCCAAGGTCGGATAATTAATACTTAGCTGTATCTCCAACTGGTCTGTATTCTGGGACTGAGAGTGCTGTGAAGTGTGGGGCAGGTGTATCCGGCTTCTTTCCTGTGAATACAGGAGTGAGGCAAGGGTGCGTCCTTGCCCCATCACTTTTCAACGCTTGTATGGACTGGGTATTGGACAAGGTTGTAGATCAAAGTGATTGTGGAGCATCCGTTGGCAACACCAAGATCACTGATCTTGTTTTTGCCGATGATGCAGTAATCTTTGCTGAGTCGTTGGAACGTCCTGGTGATGGCTCTCGAGGCGCTGCACGAGGAGGCAAAGCCTTTGGGACTTGAGGTCTCCTGGCTCAAGACCAAGGTCCAGGTGTTTGGAGACTTACTAGATGAAGCAGTACAGTCTGTTCATGCGTGTAGCGAGGACATTGAGATCTTGGAATGTTTTACATACCTTGGTAGCGCAGTCCATAATGACGGCGGGTCACGTCAAGAAGTCTTACGGCGGATTGGCATAGCCCACGGTGTTATGGACTCGCTCAGCGGGAGTATTTGGCGTTGTCGGTACCTGTGCAGGAGGACAAAGATCCGGATCTTCAAATCGCTTGATACCTGTCTTACTCTATGGTTGTGAGACATGGACACTAAATAGTGACTTGAAGAGACGAATCAATGCCTTTGGTAATAAGTGTCTTCGCAGAATCATGGGGTATCGCTGGGATGATTACGTGTCAAATCAGCGATTGCACCGTGAAACTGAATCGAGGCCTATTACCTGCATAGTCCGTCAGCGCCAACTTCGGCTATATGGGCATGTGGCACGCTACCCTGAAACCGATCCTTCCCATCGGGTTGTATCTGTAAGAGACAATCCGGCGTGGAGGAGGCCAAGGGGGCACCCACAAGGCTCGTGGCTGGGGCAAGTTGATGTTTCTTGTCAAGAGCTGCTTGGTATGGGAAAGGAGCCTGCATGGGAACTCGCGCGTGGTGACCCTCGGGAGTGGCGTTGTAGGGTGGGCGAGGCGACGCGCCCCCCGGCGTATGCCCCCAATGATTGATTGATTGTATCTCCAAGAGTAATGATTTGCGACGGAAGCTCATAAGAGAGCTTTTCATAATGTTTCTTAGTAGTGTAAAATAATACCAAATTCAAAGAACTGGCATATCTCTCTCTCTCTCTCTCTCTCTCTCTCTCTCTCTCCTCTCTCTCCTCTCTCTCTCTCTCTCTCTCTCTCTCTCTCTCTCCTCTCTCTCTCTCCCTCTCTCTCTCTCCCTCCCTCCCCCTCTCCTCCTCCCCTCTCTCTCTCTCTCTCCCCCCCCCCCCCCTCTCTCTCAATTTCAAATTTCAAGCGCCAGTAGCACTGCTCGTGGAGTGAAGAAGTGCAGTTGAGCCCAGTAATCACTTAAGCTCATGATTTAACTAGTCTTGGGTATGTTATGTGAAGTTAAATTCAACAATTTAATTAGTCAAATCTTAAATACAACATGCAATTATGTGGGGGAGGTGTATCCAGCTTCTTTCCTGTGAATACAGGAGTGAGGCAAGGGTGTGTCCTTGCCCCATCACTTTTCAACTCTTGTATGGACTGGGTATTGGGCAAATTTGTAGATCAAAGTGATTGTGGAGCTTCCCCCGGCAACACCAAGATCACTGACTGATCTTGTTTTTGCCGATGATGCAGTAATCTTTGCTGAGTCACTGGAGGTCCTAGTGATGGCTCTCGAGGTGCTGCACGAGGAGGCAAAGCCTTTGGGACTTGAGGTCTCCTGGCTCAAGACCAAGTTCCAGGTGTTTGGAGACTTACGAGATGAAACAGTACAGTCTGTTCATGCGTGTGGTGAGGACATTGAGATCTTGGAAAGTTTTACATATCTTGGTAGCGCAGTTCATAATGACGGCGGGTCACGTCAAGAAGTCTTACGGCGGATTGGCATAGCCAAAGACTACTCTATACTGGACTTGCTACTCGTGCCCCGCGCCAACCCGCCCATGACCATTTTTGAATATCTAACATTTAATATCGAATATTTAACCATTTTTTAATATCACCCCCATTTCCCTTCCTGTGGTTTATCAGTATAAATTATATACTGTTATCTTTGTAAATGTTTGTTCTATAATATTATCAAATAAAAAAACTGTAAAATACACTAAAGAAATGCCATTATAAGAGAGTGAAGAAATATGCATGAACTTAATATTTACTTAAACTCTTCACCATTTAATATTTTGCGAGAAAACATTTTAGATGAAACATATCAATAGAAGAGGATTTTCATTAGGTTTCCATTGATATATTTCGTTTTCTGATAAGTGAGTTACCACCATGCATAAATTAGAGTTAACTAAAAAAATAACATCATCAATCGGATCGGCAAATAAAAAAGTGTTCCATGAATAATACAGTAGACTATGGTTTATCAGTATAAATGATACACTGTTATCTTAGTAAATGATTGTTCTATAATATTATCAAATAAAAAACTGTAAAATACACTAAAGAAATGTCATTATGAGACTGGAGAAATATGCATGAACTTAATATTCACTTAAACTTTTCGCCATTTAATATTTTGCGTGAAGACTTTTTACATGCAACATATCAATAGAAGCGGAATTCTATTAGCTTTCCATTGATATATTTCGTTTTCTGATAAATGAATTAGAACCATGCATAAATTAGCATTAACTAAATAAATGACATCATCAATCTGGTAATTTTCCCGATTGATGAGGTTATTTATTTAGTTAACGCTAATTTATGTATGGTTCTAATTCATTTATCAGAAAACGAAATATATCAATGTAAAGCTAATAAAATTCCGCTTCAATTGATGTTTCATGTGAAATGTTTTCTCGCAAAATATTAAATGGCGAAGAGTTTAAGTGAATATTAAGTTCATGCATATTTCTTCACTCTCTCATAATGGCATTTCTTCAGTGTATTTTACAGTTTTTTATTTGATAATATTATAGAACAAACATTTACGAAGATAACGGTATATCATTTATACTGATAAACCATAGGAAGGGAAATGGGAGTGATGTTCGAAAATGTCAGGAATCGCAAAACTGGCCTCCACTGAAAATAGCCCAAAATGAGCAGCAAGTCCAGTATACAGTAGTCTTTGGCATAGCCCACGGTGTTATGGACTCGCTCAGCAGGAGTATTTGGCGTTGTCGGTACCTGTGTAGGAGGACAAAGATCCGGCTCTTTAAGTCGCTTGTGATCCCTGTCTTACTCTATGGTTGCGAGACATGTTCACTGAATACCGACTTGAAGAGGTGAATCGATGCCTTTGGTAATAAGTGTCTTAGAAGAATCATGGGGTATCGCTGGGATGATTACGTGTCAAACCAGCGATTGCACCATGAGACTGAATCGAGGCCTATTGCCTGCATAGTCCGTCAGCGCCAACTTCGGCTATATGGGCATGTGGCACGCTACCCTGAAACCGATCATTCCCACCGGGTTGTATCTGTAAGAGACAATCCGGCATGGAGGAGGCCAACGGGGCGACCACAAGGCTTGTGGCTCGGGTAAGTTGATGCTTCTTGTCGAGAATTGCTTGGTATGGGGAAGGAGCCTGCATGGGGACTCGCGTGAGTGGGAGTGGCGTGTAGGGTGGGCGAGGCGATGCGCTCCCCAGCGTATGCCCCCAATGATTGATTGATTTGTTTTATTGAGGAGAGGGGGAGCGTTTGGTTTGAAATTTCAGTTTTGTGTTGATTCTTTCAGCAGTTCATTCAGCAAGGTGGCCATTATTCAAAAGTTTTGCGAACACATTGACAAAGACAAAGAGGCACTTTTTTAGGCCAACGGTGTTAGGGTGCTCGCTACCTCTTTTGTTACAGCCATCCTGATCACACCACCATTTTCCACCACTTTCTCCGGGAAATTGCTAGCTGCTACCCACTGCCTCAGTAGGTAAGAATACAATACCTTTTTATTGTTATAAAAAAAGGTTCGGTTAGGTTAATTATCTCGCGAGGGGGTGGAGCCTCCCCATTAGGAGGGTAGGATTGTTTCGGTTAGGGTAATAATCCTCCTGGCAGGGCGGGCAGAGGGGACCACTAGGCGGCTGGCGAATGCGGGGCGGGGCACACTTGTCGTATAATTCTTTCTGTTGTTCGATCGGTTCGCAATTCCGAGGCACTGACTATTTATTTCTGGGCAGCATTTGATGCTTTTTCTTTTTGAGATAGTAATTTTCGGCCACATTTCTTTTTTTTACTTTTAATAGAATTTTTTTTTTTTTTTGTGGTTTACGAAGAAAAAAAAAATCTCAAAATGATAAGGCATCATATTTTGCCTAGAAATAAATAGTCGGTGTCTGTCAGGGCCGAGGTGGTTATCAATTAATATTACCAAACCTAAGAAATGTGGGGGAAGAAAAATCAAGAAGTATGATTACCCCAAATATATTTACACAACAAAATTAATAATAAATGGCTAGCCACCAAATAACCATCACCAAACAACGTCTGCAATGATGCAGGGGTAATGTCACCCTAAGAACTCCCTCGAACGCAGCTTGAAGAGAGGTGAAGTGCAGTAGCAATCGTCAGCACCGTAGACTAACTCTTCATACTGCGGGGAGCGTTGAATGGTATGCGGGACAGCTGGAGGGCCAACTGCAAGTGAGCCCACGTCTTCAGTATGGCCTTCTAGGGATGAGAACAGCAGGTTGGTAGTGGAGGTGGTGTTGGAGTGGAGAGCTATGGCTGTCTGCCTTAATCGTGGCGGCGAGGCTCCATCATTAAATTGGGTAGAGTACCCCCTTACCCAGGGACAGGGCTTGGAAGTGTTGACGTGGAGAGTCGAGTAGCTGCGCTTGAAGCTCCGAAGCACGCCGCTTGGTGAAGGTGAAGTGGTAATCACCGTTACTGTGACGAGGGAGGTGTAGTTCAGGTGTAGTTCCTCACGGGGTCTTGAAATTAGTAGGCTAGCATTAACTCAATAATCCCTGCTACCGCCGTTACCTGACTAGTTTTTCCTGGCCAAAAATTGGTGCTTTTTCAAATGGAGATATTTTTATTTTCCAGAAGCCTGTTAAATTTATTTAGGGGGGGTTATAATGGACGAGAACTGCGCCTAGACTAGAAAGCCTAGAAATCTTGACTAACTTGGGGAGCGCCTATAGGGCTGATGCCTATAGTGCCTGTAGGCAGTTACCTCCAGGGCTGGGATGGTAGGCCCTGGAGGTTCAGACGAGGACAGTTCAGACAAGGCAAGGCAGAAAGTGTGACAATGTATGCTGCGCTGCTGCTGGTGGGCGTTGCAAACTCCTGCGCAATATTTACACCCTCATGTCCTCCTAATTAGTGTTTAGCGGAGAAAGTTTACGCCATACACATAATCTGCCGGCCGTGCAAAACAGCCGTACACTTTCCCGGCCAAAACCCCGTTCCTGACGGCTCCCCAGGTTTGTTACGGAGGAGCGGGGAAACTGAACAATGAGGCATTGACGCCGATTTTCAGAGTGACCATCATTCTTATCACATCAAAATACATGGGTAAAGAGCTCTTTTGACCTCGTACTCAATTCCTGGTTGAAAGTGCTGATATGCCGACTAGCCAACAAATATCTGTACATTTTTGGTGTTGTTCAGCCCACTATTTTTAAGGTGAAGCTATTTTCTCTTAATAGATTTTGATGTGTTTTGAATGAATCTGAGGTAAAAATGGATGAAGACTGAGCGGCCTTTTTCTGAGACACTGACTCATTATTTTCATGGCCACAAAATGCTGCTTTAGCACAGGCAGATATTTGTATGTTCTGGAAACCTGTACATTTAAAAAAAAAAATTCTTCACCAAATCCTAGGGTCGCCATGGTCGTTTCCATTGATAACAATGTACCTCCATCAGAAAAAGCACTAAAACTGGGCCTGGAAATAATGGTCACTGTCTCAGGATAAATTTTACACCATACACATAATCTACTAGCTGTACAAAACTCGCTTCCACTTTCCTCGCCCAAAACGGCCGGGGTCCCGACGGGTTCTTTCCGGCGTTCCGACGGGTCTCCGGGTAGTGACAAAAGGGAAACCCGGGAAGTGAGGGAATTGTACAAACACAAGTGTGCCCCGCCCCGCCCCGCAGTGACCGGCCCGCACGCCAGCCGCCGAGTGGTCCGCTCTGTCCCGCCCTGCCGGGAGGATTATTACCCTGCCCGAACCAAACCTCATCTAACAGGGGGGCCTCGACCCCCCGGTGGGATTATTAACCTAGTCTAACTCCTAAAGGGTGGGGGGGCCTCGGAACGGGGTGGGTGTGTGTATGAGCTATTGGACAACTCTGTCATTTCTTTGATGTGTATAAGTGTAAGTTTAAAAGGTTACGCGGAAGTGGATTAATGCTGCTCAATATACTGAGCAAAAATATATACTGTATATCTAAATTAAGTGGTAACAGCGGCACCGAGTGCTCAGTTCTCGTCCATTATGACCGTATCTGATTACAGTTTTTTGGCAAAACAGTGAGTTTTTATAGTATATTTATTCAAGTCCCATCAAAAAGCGACTCCCTGGAAAAACAAAATATCAGATGAATTCAAAACACGGCAAATCTTATTAAAAAGAATATGTTTTTGTCCTCATAATTAACAGTCAAGATAGTACACCAATGCACCAAGGGCAGGTCATGTCTCACCAATTTATTGAGTTTTTATAGGAAAGTTTATGAGACGGCAGATAATGATAAGGATTATGATATAATATACCTGGACTTTAGTAAGGCATTTGACAAAGTACCACACGAGCGACTCTTAAATAAGGTTAGGGCTCATGGAATAGATGGGAAGGTTCTTCATTGGATCAGAGCTTGGCTAAGTGATAGGCAACAAAGGGTTACAATTAATGGTTCTAAATCTGAATGGGGACAGGTGACAAGTGGAGTTCCACAAGGGTCTGTTTTGGGTCCATTACTATTTTTTATTTACATCAACGACTTGGATAGTGGGATTAGCAGTGATATCAGCAAGTTTGCTGATGATACTAAGGTAGGTAGGATTATTGGATCACAGTCTGATGTAAACATATTGCAGGGAGACTTAGATAAACTTAATGAGTGGGTAGTCAGATGACAGATGAAATTTAATATTGATAAGTGCAGCGTTATGAATGTTGGTAGAAAAAACCCTGGTAATAGATACACCATACGCAATCAGAGCTGGGCAGTATTTAAATACATTTGTATTTAAATACGTATTTAAATACAAATGTGTATTTAGAAATGTATTTATAAATACATTGGTTGTCATGTATTTAAATACTTTTATGAGTATTTAAATACATTGTATTTAAATACTCATAATATAAAAATGTAAATACTTTTTTATCAGTTAATTTGGCCATAAACCCGCCCAACTATCTGGCAATCCTGATGTTACAGTGAATCAGTGTTTCCACTTGCAAGGAAATGTCCTCATTTTAAGGAAATTTAGGCCTGAGAAGGAAATTTCTAAGGAAACCCAAAATCTAAGGAAATCCATTTTTTTCGGACATGTTAAATTTTGCGTAAATTTAAAATGTATTTACAAATGTAATTAAATACAATTGATGTATTTAGTATTTAAATACATTCGTAAAATGTATTTAGTATTTAGTATTTAAATACATTTCCCATGTATTTAGTATTTAGATACATTTCCCATGTATTTAGTATTTAAATACATTCAATGTATTTTGTGCCCAGCTCTGTACGCAATGTATCGCTGAAAAGATCAGAAGGTGAAAAAGTTCTTGGAGTGAGGGTGAGCCCAGACCTCCGACCTAGGAAACAATGTATTGAGGCCAGAAATAGAGCTAATAGAGTGTTAGGATTAATTACCAGAAGTGTTAAAAGTAGAAGTGCGGAAGTTATTATAAAGCTTTTTCTGGCTCTAGTCAGACCTCACCTAGACTATGCTGTTCAGTTTTGGTCTCCATATTACAGGATGTTAGCCTTGCCTTGCCTACAGCCTTGTTAGAATCAGTGCAGAGAAGGATGACCAAAATGATTCAAGGGATGCATAACTTTAGTTATGAGAAGAGATTGAAGCTATTAAAGTTACACTCACATGAGAGACGTAGAGTAAGGGGCGATCTGATAGAAGTTTTTAAGTGGATAAAGGGATTCAATAAAGGAGAGGTAGGAAAAGTTCTTACGGCTATTAACCAGGGTAGAACAAGAAGTAACGGATTCAAGCTGGAAAAGCGTAGATTTAAAAAAGAAATAGGGAAAAACTGGTTCACAAATAGGGTGGTGAATGATTGGCATGGACTCAGTAGACAGGTAGTTAGTGCAGAGTCATTGGGGAGCTTTAAAGAGGGGCTGGATAGGTTCATGGATGGGGATGAAAGGTGGATGTAGGTAGTGTTAGGTAACAGGAACTACCACGTGTAGGCCTCACGGCCTCTTGTAGCTTCCTTATTTTCTTATGTTCTTATGTTCTTATGTGATGGTTGGTCCTTGCCTGTGGTTACGCGAGGCACTCGCAATCGAAGGTAGAGCATTTAGAAAAGCATAGTTTGGTAAATGATTCACCAAAGGTAGGTCACGTCTCACCAATTGTTTGAATATTTATAGGAAAGTTTATGAGACAGCAGATAATGATGAGGATTATGATATAATATACCTGGACTTTAGTAAGGCATTCAACAAGGTACCACACGAGAGACTCTTAAATAAGGTTAACCCCTTCACACCCAGATCTTTCCTTTGCTATAAAAAATCATCTGTTGTTAGCCATAAAATTACGAAAAGTAACTGAATATACCAAATTACCTAGGGGACAAGGATACTAAACAGGTCATAGCTATAAAATATTGCTTATATTCACTTAAAATTGTCTAATGGTACCCAAATACAATAGAAATTACGTTCTGGGCCTCAAGGGATTAAGGCTCATGGAATAGATGGGAAGGTTCTTCGTTGGATTAGATCTTGGCTAAGTGATAGGCAACAAAGGGTTACAATAATCTAAATCTGAATGGAGACAGGTGACAAGTGGAGTTCTACAAGTGTGTTTTGGGTCCATTACTATTTTTTATTTACATAAACGACTTGTATATTGAAATTAGCAGTGATAACAGCAAGTTTGCTGATGATACTAAGGTAGGTAAGATTATTAGATCACAGTTTGATGTAAACATATTGCAGGGAGACTTAGATAAATTAAATGAGTGGGTGGTAGTCAGGTGGCAGATGGAATTTAATCTTGATAAGTCCAGCGTAATGAATGTGGGTAGAAAAAACCGTGGTACAGGTTGAAGTTCCCAAACTCGGCATCCCAAGACTCGGCAACACCCAAAACTCGGCTATGGTTCCGGATTTTTCAAAACACAGCAGAACACCCAAAACCCGGCGTTTTGGGTGTTTGGCGTAGGTAAAAAACCTAGTTGCCGGGTCGGCCGCTAGGTGCCACCACACTAGGCCGCTTAGTTTCTCCCGCCGATTTGTTTGTTGTTATTGTTCAGTGGTGTTGTGACTGTAGAGTTGTGTACACTGTTATTTTGTGTACTTCTACAGGTCTGTTATTGGTATTATGGCTCCCAAACGTCCAGGAACACCTACTGGTGGAAGTGAAAAGAAAAGGAAGAACAATGTGTTAACTATTTCTGAGAAAATTGATTTTTTTCCCCCTTAATATATCTACGTTCTAAAAGTCGGAAAATTTCATTACTCGGCTCGGCTCTGGTCCCGAGGTTGCCGAGTTTGGGAACTTCAACCTGTAATATATACACCATACGCAATGTATCGCTGAAAAGATCAGAAGGTGAGAAAGATCTGGGAGTGAGGGTGAGCTCAGACCTCCGTCCTAGGAAACAATGTATTGAGGCTAGAAATAGAGCTAATAAGGTGTTAGGATTCATTACCAGGAATGTTAAAAGTAGAAGTGCTGAGGTTATTCTAAAGTTTTATTTGGCTCTAGTCATACCTCACCTAGACTATGCAATTCAGTTTTGGTCTCCGTATTACAGTATGGATATAACCTTGTTAGAATCAGTGTGGAGAAGGATGACCAAAATGATTCATGGGATGTGTAACATTAGTTATGAGAAGAGATTGAAGCTATTTAATTTACACTAACTCGAGAGATGTAGAGTAAGGGGCGATCTGATAGAAGTTTTTTAAGTGGATAAAGGGATACAGTAAAGGAGATGTAGGAAAAGCTATTACGGCTAGTAATCAGGGTAGAACAAGAAATAACGGATTCAAGCTGGAGAAACGTAGATTTAAAAAGGAAATAAGGAAAAACTGGTTCACAAATAGGGTGGTAAATGATTGGAATGGACTCAGTAGACAGGTAGTTAGTGCGGAGTCATTAGGGAGCTTTAACCCCTTCACACCCAGATCTTTCCTTTGCTATAATGAATTTAATGTTGTCGAGCCATAAAATTACAAAAAGTAACTGAATATACCAAATTTGTTAGCCGACAAGGATACTAAACAGGTCATATCTATAAAACATTACTTATATTCATTAAAATTGTCTACTGGTACCCAGATTACAATGGAAATTTAGGTTCTGGGCCTCAAGGGACTAAAAGGAGTATTGGGACCAATTTTATTATTGGGAAAAGGAGTATTAATAACAGCATGGCTGAAATAAGCAATACTGTAAAATGTTAAGTGGCATCATTTCGGAGTGGGCTAGGAGGCTAGTCTGCAAGGCTCCCCGCCGTCACCTGTGTCACGTGTCAGAGTCACGTGTTGCATCCTCACCCGCTCCGACACAATGACACCTAGCCTTATA
Organism: Chionoecetes opilio; assembly: GCA_016584305.1. Taxonomy (NCBI): domain Eukaryota; kingdom Metazoa; phylum Arthropoda; class Malacostraca; order Decapoda; family Majidae; genus Chionoecetes; species Chionoecetes opilio. The sequence continues at coordinate 635,456 of JACEEZ010000391.1, forward strand.
CAGTACAGGGAGGTCCCAAAGATACGAGCAGTTAGGTTCCACTTGGCATACTCGTAAAGCGAAATCTCGTATAACGAAACTTATAACTAATGGTAAAATATAGGTTTGGTTCCAGGACCCCATCAATTAAAAAAAAAAAAAAAAAAAAAAAAAATGTTTTTCAAGCTAAAATAAACTATAGCAAACACAACAAACACACAGCGTCTATATTACCCACACTGTACTACCTATTCTGTAGAAAAAGCATTCTGAAAGAGAAAATAGCACACAAAATAACATAACTGCACATTAATTAAACATAAAGCATGCATAACAAGCAAAAAAGACGTTGTAATGTAGGGGACGCCGCGTCATACAAGAGAGGGTAGTGTAGCGGTCCCAAGGTTGGGACCGCACACCTGGCTAATTACCCCTAAAGGTCAGGCCGCGCCATAAGCTTAATTACCCTTCAGGTCATGCCTTGCTAGGGGTGACCTGACTGCGGTCCCAAGGTTGGGGCTGCACACCTGCTAATTACCCCTAAATGTCAGGCCGCGCCATATGCTTAATTACCCTTCAAGTCACTGGCTTGCTAGGGGTGACCTCACTGGGGTCAACCAAATCCCCCTTTGTCCAGCCCGGGAGTGGTAGGGCACACATTTTGAACTTGACAATTTTACTCACCCCAGTTTGAATGTCGTATCATTGGATTTTCGATCTCGTATATTGAAAATAGACCCTAATTAACACATCTCGTATCATCGGATTCTCGTATACCGAATGCTCGTATAACGGGACCTCCCTGTATTGCTTATTTCAGCCATGCCGTTCTCATGTACAATAAACCCTTCATGTTCGCGGGGGTTAGGGAACAGAGACACCCGCGATTAGCGTAAATCCGCGAGCATGACATTAGTCATTCATTTACCCCTTTTTTTTTTTTTTTTTTTTTTTTTACATCACAAGGAACTGGCCAAGGGCACAACAAAAATGGGTAACACAAAGCCCGCTTAGTTGCCAGTCCCTATAAAAAAGACAGTAAGAGAATAAAATAAAAACAGAGGGGTAGGCCAATTTAGTTCGGGAGGTGTCTTGTTACTCTTCTTTTGAAAAGATTTAAGTCATAGGAAAGTGGAAAAATAGAAACAGGAAGAGAGTTCCAGAGTTTACCAGTGAAAGGGATGAAAGAGTAAAGATACTGATTAACTCTTGCATTAGGAAGATGGACAGAATAGGGATGAGAATGAGTAGAAAGTCTTGTGCAGCGAGGCTGCGGGAGTGGGGGAGGCATGCAGTTAGCAAGTTCAGAAGAGCAGTGAGCATGAAAGTAACGGTAGAAGAGAGCAAGAGAAGCAACATTGCGACGGTGATTTAAAGATTGAAGACAGTCAGTCAGAGGAGAGGAGTTGATGAGACGAAAAGCTTTTGACTCAACCCTGTTTAGGAGAGCTGTATGAGTGGATCCTCCCCAAACATGTGAGACATACTCCATACATGGGCGGATAAGGCCCCTGTAGAGAGCAAGCAATTGGGAGGGAGTAAAAAAAAATAATAATAATAATAATAATAATATAAAAAAAAAAAAAAAAAAAAAAAAAAAAAAAAAAAAAAGGGGGGGGGGGGGGGTTGAAAACCCGCGAGTAATCAAATCCGCGAGCCTTAAGCCCGCGAACATGAAGGGTTTAGTGTACTACTTATTTAGTAGATAACTTGTCCATTAAAACCAATTGTGTTATTATAAGATAATGTAATGTTCCATTACTAGTAAAGATAATAATTAAATAATTAATTATTTCACCGAGGGGCAACCGCAAGTACACATTGGATGCATCCATTCGTCGCATTTGCTGTGACAAAATACCGACCGCCGTGATTTTTCTCACTTCATCTCACGTCCAAGGGAAGTCTCAAAAAGCATATGTGTACAGAGCATTTTCTACTTAGAATTACACGTTCTTTCACCTGTATCAATATTTGCAGAAACTCGTGTTACACCCTGTATTTTCCATTACATTGACCGTAAACACAAACTATGCAGAGAATAACTGCTAAGTTTGAGCATGATAATTGAAAAAAATTACAAGAAATATAAAAGTGTAAACATTGTCAGCCAGGCGGATCTCAGCTCACACGGACGGATATTGGACATGTCTTGAGATCAGCCCGGCGGCAGCGACAAGCTGGGGCTTCGCCTCACCACAGGAGGGCTTCGCCTCTGCACCAACAGAAAGCGTCACCTGATTGCAGGGTGGCGTTGCTTCCGCACCTGCTGGGAGTGTCGCCTCGTGACAGGGTAGCGTTGTGCCTCCTCTTTGGAGGGCGTCACCTCCGCACACGAAGGGAGCGTCGCCTCGTCTCCGGGTGGCATCGCCTATTATCGGGTGAGCATCGCTTATTATCAGGTGAGCTTATTATCTTCATCACGGAGCCCCACGCGAATAGGGAGCGTCTCCTGAGCCACCTCCCTTGCTTCCAGTCTGGAATGTGTCCCCCCTCCTAGTCACCTCTACACCACTCTGGCCGGGTGCGTCCCCTCCATACTGGAGGGTGGCATCTCCTGCTGGCATCCTTCTCTAGAAGGCATAGTGTCTCCTGCATAGCGCTGGAGGGGAGCGTCCCCTGTTTTGCCTTGACACCAATGGATGATGGACGCCAAATGGATGGCGTCGCACTATTTCTCAGCGCCACAGCGATCGTCTATCTCGCCTCTCATCTAGTCTGGGATCTCCTGCATCGCCTTCTCCCCACTTCCAGAGGTGACAGTCTCCTGGGGTACGGGTTGATACTGGCACTGCTGATGTTCACCCTCTGGATGGACAGCAGTCTCCTGGGGGCTTTCACACCCATGATCCCCGTCGTCTCGGCAATTACCAGTTGCCTTCACGGTCCTTCCTATCAGTGACTGGGTTTTCCCTTGATTTTGGTATACAGTGGAAGACAAAGAAGTTGGCGGTGTATTGCATCCGTCACGCTCCTTGACAAATTTCGTTTAATTCCCTCCCGGCGCTTCCTATGGGGAATGATTGAAAAAAAAGTTGTCTGGGAACTCACTCACGGCCTTAACTTCTTGCTTGCAGTTCTTCAAATCATTAGTCATTAATGGTCAGTGACCAGGATATATTGCATCTTATCGTCACTCCCGGCTTGATTCCCCAAAACGTCACCAAAACATTTCGGGAAAGTGTTTTCGCTTAGTTGGATATGGGGCCTGAGCCACAGTTGACTGCAGACCAGATCACCCGTATTCACAGCTTATATAAGATCGGTTTTAGTTCAAAAGAAATTGTGAGGGAGACTGGGTTACTCAACGAAAGGTTGAGCGGTGGGTAAAAAAATAACGAGACTCGCCAATGGCTGAAAGTCTAACGCACTTTTCTCGTCCTGGACACAAGAAAAAAGTTTCAAAGAAAACTTTGAATATTATCAAAAGACAGCTAGTGAAATCTCCTACCAAAACAGCAAGATAATTAAAGTCAATAAACCCACAGTTACTGGGTACAGTGTGTGTAAGGAGCTTGTCTCGTTACATCCGTAAAGTCTCGCGATTTTTTTACCCACCGCTCAACCTTTCGTTGAGTAACCCAGTCTCCCTCACAATTTCTTTTGAACTAAAACCGATCTTATATAAGCTGTGTATACGGGTGATCTGGTCTGCAGTCAACTGTGGCTCAGGCCCCATATCCAACTAAGCGAAAACACTTTCCCGAAATGTTTTGGTGACGTTTTGGGGAATCAAGCCGGGAGTGACGATAAGATGCAATATGTCCTGGTCACTGACCATTAATGACTAATGCTTTGAAAAACTGCAAGCAAGAAGTTAAGGCCGTGAGTGAGTTCCCAGACAACTTTTTTTTTCAATCATTCCCCATAGGAAGCGCCGGGAGGGAATTAAACAAAATTTGTCAAGGAGCGTGACGGATGCAAGACACCGCCAACTTCTTTGTCTTCCACTGTACGTATGTGTTCACCCCCTTTCCTAAGTCCAGGGGCATCCCAACCTCACCTAAGTAATGGGCTCGGGCCCCCTTGGTGAAGATTCTGGGCCCCAGGCCACCTCCGGCCTCCCCTAGCCCCTTTTTAAAGGTGGTGGACTACCTCTGTGCCAGCATGATGGAGATGGAGGGGAGACTGTACGTTCGTCTTGCTGACAAGGATGCGTGTGCCTTCCCTTCTAGTTTGCAGAGGAAGCTGTGCCCTTGCCATGGGGCAGATTCCCTGGCGAATGGCCAGGGTTTGAGAGTCACCAGCCCTTTCTCCATCCTGGCCGAGGGCACGAAAATGAGGACTGGAAAGTCCACCAAGTGCCGCCCTCTGCCGTCGGGCTTTTCTGCTTTTTCCCCCTGCCGTTTTTCCTGCCTGAGGATAAGCAGCGCCTGATGTCTTCGCCCGTGGACTCCGAGCATATGATCTCCGGAGATGTTCTCCAGGCGATGCTCGTACAGAGTTCGGATCGAGACACTTGTGCCGTGGTCTCAACTTATGGAGACCTCTGCCTTCCAGGCCCCTCGGTAGGAGAAGTCCTACACAATTCTGATACAAGTGCAGCTGGCAAATCTGCCTCATCCTCCTCCCTCCTGCTCTTCCGACGCTCAGGTCCAGGGCCGCCGTCAGCGTCAGGTTAAGTGTTCTGAGACTTTTCGTTGCCCTCCCAAGGATATGGAAAGGGACGGGGTTTTGGAAGGATGGAGTCGTGTCCCTTGTCCCCTAAAACGGCTAGTTGTCTAGCTCGGAGCTTGAGCGGGCGGCCGTCGCTGGGAGCAAAGGTTTGGGTGGCGGACGTTGTTCAGAAGGGGTACCAGGTCCAGTTCGGGACTCAGCCACCTCTCAGCAATGTCCTCATTTCTTTTGCGTGCTACACCTCCAACTCTATGAAGGGCCTTGCTTGGATTCAAGAGGTCCAGCTTCTCTCCAAGGGAGCTGTGGAACTGGCTCCTCGAGATCCAGGACTCTGCAGCCATTTGTTCGTGGTCCCGAAGTTCTCTGGGGCAGGACGCCCTGTAATCAATTTTTTGCTGCTCTACATGTTCGTTTGCAGAACCCCATTCCCGATGGAGACATGCAGATCTGTCCTACTCTCCATCAGGCAGGACGGTTGGATGGTGCTTCTGGTTCTGAAGGATGCTTGCTTCCAGATTTCTTTACACCCCCTGTTGTTGAGTTATCTTCGTTTCATGTGGAGGAACCAAGCGTATCGGTTCTTGTAGTCTGCTTCGGGCTTTCCATGGCTCCACAGGTCTTCACCCAGCTCATGGCTCCCATCTAAGGATGGATGTGCTCCATGGGGATCAGGCTGCTTCGTATAAAGACGACTGGCTGATCCTCTCCCCTACACAGGTGGAGGCGTTCATGTCGTGGGATACACTTCTGCGGCTGTGTTCCGACTTGGGACTTGTCGTCAATTACGAGAAGTCATTTCTAGGACCGTGTCAGACTGCTCTGTATTTGGGGATGATTCTGAATTCTTCAATTTTGACAGATTTCCTCTCTCAATGGAGAAAAGCGACTGATCAAAAAGTTCACCTCGCAGTCAGCTCTGGTATTGGTACCAGTTGGTACCAACTCTGGTATTGGTACCAGTTGGTCGTCTCCCGCCTGGTCCCCTCGGGCACCTTCACACGGGTCGGCCTCGAATGGTGGTCCTTAGAAGACAAGCATATCCAGGGGCAGACTTTGAAGTTTTCAGTCCCCGTTCTTTGGGTGTACTCAGACGGTTCAACCGATGGCTGGAGCTCTACAGCTGGATCTTAGCACTTCGGGCCTCTGGTCTCCTCAGGGTCTGGAAGGTTCCATCAACCTGCTTGCCTTCGAGCGTTTGAAATGGCTTCCATGAGTTCATCGACTGTTTACGGGGGAAGACGGTAGGCATCCATCCTTTCTGATAACACAACAGCGGTGTCTTCTCTCCAGAAGGTGGGAGGCACGAGGTCGTTTGAACTGACCCATGAAGCTCGGTAAACATAGCTGTGAGCAGAACTCACCATGTCATGCTGATGCCTCAGTACATCATAGGGAGTGCAAACATCCTGCCAGACGGCCTGAGCAGGTACGATCAGGTAATCTTCACCGGGTGTCCCCTCCCCCGGGAGGTCTGAGACGTATGATGGAAGTTGTGGGCATATCCTCTAGTCGACCTGTATGCCGCTTGACTGTACACTCAACCCTTGGCTATCGCACATTCGGCTATCACGCACACCTAAATGTACCTCATTCCTTGGCTATAGCGCATCATGCTGTCGTGTTTCACAGTCACCTCCAGGGGCTGCAATGGTAGGCCCTGGAGGCTCACATGAGGACTGTGATTGTTGGCTCTCGCCTCTAATGGCGTGGGCATGATTTTTAAAGTGGCGACGTTTGCGGAATGATTAGTCAAATATTGTTTATTTTATGGTGTTATACACAAAATTTGTTACTGAAGGCCAAGAAATCCTGATTAACTCTTAATATTTGACTGCTAAGCACTAAAAGTGTATTTACAAAACCTTTTTTAGTTTTAAGAGTACTGTTAAGGCCTTAAATGTGCCGGGGAGCACAATTACCTCTTCACATACAGATGTTGGCCTGTTGTGGCTGCGAATCAAGATGGCGGCCCACGTAGGACATTTCTCGTCAGCTGTGCATATGTAAACAAAGACAAAATTTGTATACAGTTGATTATGGTATGCTATTATCATATGAAAAAAATAATAGTATAGTTTTCAATCATTATAACATTGAAATGGAGACTATGTTGCCCAAATACCCTTGAAACTGTCAACATTTTGGTTCATTTAGCGTTGCTGAGCGGTTTGTTAGGATAAAGTTGGTACTTTCAACGAGGCATATAAGAATGAGGTCAAAAGTGCTCTTTTTCCATGTATTTTGATGTGTTAAAAAATATGGTCACATTAAAGATCGTAGGAAATGCCTCATTTTGCCATTATCACCCCTCCTTAGTTCTTAGTGTTGTTTAGGGCCACGAATATCCGTTGAGGAAGCATATGAGCCCTGGAGATGTATTATGATCCTATCACAGTCGTGGTAGTGGATCAGTCTTTTTCAGGAAGACAGGTAAGGTAAGGCAGATGACAAGTTATTGACAACGTGTCGTCGTGAGGGGTGGACGCCCGCCGCCGACCGTAGATGGCACGGGAGTCATTCCACCTCCTTGATAACAAACCTGGAGACCTGTCGAGAATGTGGGGTTTTGGGTGGGGAAAGTTGAAACTAGTTTTATGCGGGGAGCAGATTGTGTGGATGGCATAAAATATATCCGGTAAACACTCCATTGGATGACATAAGGGCGAAAATACATAAAGATATATAATTGAGAAAGTCTAAGGGGGAAAGCTACCTCTTCCTAGAAAAATTTTAACCTAACCTAATGGGGCTATTTCCGAATATTTTAATATAACCATCATTCTTATCACATCAAAATGCATAGAAATGCATAGCAAAAGAGCATTACTAGCCTCATACTGGTTGAAAGTATCAAAATACCGAAAAAAGTGGTAAAATATGTGGTCATCTTGGGGATCCTGGCCCCAATTAGAATTATTACCATTAGTTCTATTGTTCAGCTATCACGATTTCGGCTATCGCGCGCCGATAGCGGCACCAATAAGGCGCGATAGCCGAGGGTTGAGTGTACGGTACTTTCAACTGCTGAGCTTGTGCGCCCCTTCCAGAATCCTAGGGCTCTGGGCATGGGTCTAGGACAACTGGCCGCCATAGGGGAATTTTTGTGATGTACTTTGTACCAAACCTAACCAACCTAATTATTCCTAACCTAACCTAACCTAACCAAACCCTAACCTAATCATTCGCTGGTGGGGGTTTAAGGGGCTGCCTTGAGTACATAAACTTAGGCGTTTGCAGTTTCCCCAGTCCGCGGTGGGGCAGCTGGCCGCAGCCAGTTTCCCGCGGCCAGTTGTCCCATTCCCCTGGGCATGGACACCATGTTTCACAGCTGGCTTCTCCTGTAAGTGTCCGCATTCCTCCTTTTCCACTCGTCAGGAGGGTGCTCAGTAAGTTAAGACAGTCTCCAAGGGGCACGGAGCCGCTGTTAGCTCCATGTGGCCCAAAAGGATTGGCCCCATTTCCTTGGGGGCCCCCTGGTAACGTTCCCAATGGCCTACCCATGGAGAGACTTCTTGATGCCCGCTTCCCGGTTTTCACCCCTATCTCCATGCACTCCATCAAAGCATGGAGGGTCGGGTGTTTTACCGACAAGGGGTCTTAGGTGGTGCGAATCCCCATTGCCATTTTCCCCCCCATTCTTCCTCTGTGGGGCTAAACCTATAGGGGATGGTTTCCGGGGGTGGGAGGGCCCGGGGGGTTATTTTCAACCCCTTTTTAGGGGAGCCCTATAACAAAAATTCTTTTCTAAAAGGGGGTGCCCTTTCTAGTAAAAAGAAATTCTAGGAAATTTTATCTTTTCCATTTTTTCATTTGAGAAAATTTTACTATGCAAAATTTCACTTTTTTATTTCCCCTTTTCGATAATGCTTTAAAGATACGCTGTCCCGGGTTTGGGCTGTGTATTGATCATGCACCAATAGAGTTCCAAATGACTAGCGTGGGGAAGCTTTTCTGACGTTGGTTTTATAGGGGGACTACACACGGCACAGCTCTACGTTGCCTAAACGTTTAAGTCCTTCTTAGACCTGAAACGGCATGGTCTCCCGGGGTGGGCCCGAGCCGGGGAACCCGTCTCTGGGCCCGCTGCCCCACCACTGCTGCCGCACCTCTTCACCCGCTTCACGACTCTTTCGGGTTGGTGTGGAAAGAGAAAATCCGGAAACCCCGCGGCTTTACCCGGGTTCCCCCGGATCTGATCCCCCGGGCAGTGAACAGGTGAATGCCGGCCCTGCACCGGCCGGGTGCAAAGGCAGGTGCAAGTGGGGGTGAAGTTTAGCTGGGTGTGATGCGAATCTTACATGGTGTCCCCATAAATCCTCGCCAGCCCTCACTTCCAAAAAATGGGTCACGGCGCCTGCGGGTCCTCACCCCCGCCCATCGCGAGGGAGGACACATTTGGTGTGCGAACCTGCTCCCGTCGCACAAGAAGGTCACAGCTGTTTGGACCTTTTTGGGCCGAATCATTTGACTGCGTGGGATGTGTTGGGGGGGTCCTCTGTTGTGGGAACTTGATGTCGTAGTAGAGTTTTAAAAATACACCGCAGGCAGTACTTTTTAGGATTTCAGGTGTTCAGTTCTTTGCCCTCAGCCCTGCTTTCTGGTCAAAAGTACACGACGACTGGGCTGGTGAGCCATTGGAGTGGGACACATTGCCACATTGATTCCTGAGCTCGGTGGGAGAACCCCCGCTTACAGCCTGGACCCGCGGGAGGAACCTGCTGGCCAGTGGAAGGTTTACCGGATTTCCGGGGATCTCCGTGGATCTTCACCCGGGGGCTCCTTAACCGCGTTGTCGCTTCATTCCGTGGACAGCAATGCACACGGCCCGTAACCAGTGCAGATGAGGGAGGCCCGTGATGCGGGAAAGGTGGCGGCAGGGCAACTCGTTTTTGGGGCAACCGCATATACCCAGAAAACAGGAAGAACAGGAAAAACCCCGGTAGGCCTCGCCCGGGCCCCTTGAGCTCCCTTAAATTTTCTTTTTTCTAAGAGCTTTCGCCCAGTTCTTTTTTCCAAATGGGGTTTAGTCCACCCTTCCACCCCGTGTTGGCCCAGTTAAATCACCCTTCAGTACGATCAGTGAGTCTGGATCGTATGTACCACGACCTAGGACCTGAGCCCCCTTGAACGCAGGGTTTCAGGTGGCACGGGGGCCTCTGGTACAAAGTGCCAAAGGTACCTTTAGAGGCCCCCCTGTCATGACACAGCTCCCCCTGATCACCCCGGGGCAGTTTCCATGCTGTGGGGAAAATCGCCCTGGTCTTGTCCCTTCCCCCCTTAACCCAAACCAATATTTTTGGGACCCTGGGAGGGTACCCTTAACAAATATTCTTTTTTTCAACTTTGGATGCCAATTTTTCTGTAAAATGGAATTCTAAGACGATTTTATCTTTTCCCTTTTTGCATTTTTAGCAATTCTACTTCAAAATCGACTTTAAGCTTGTTTTCATATAAAAATAAAGGGCCATTTTTTTCATAGAAAAAGTGCCAAACCAAAAAATTTTAAGAGACAAACCACCCTTAAAATTAAATTTTCATAAAAAAAACCCTGCCAAATTTTGAAAAAAATCTATATTTCCTTTTATTTGGCACGGCTACCCCACCCTTATTCAGGTTGATAAAGCTTTAGGTGGTAAAACCCACCCATCCCCCAGCAAAAAGGAACCCCGAATGGGGCAGGCCCAGTCTGGATGTGTTTTCGCGAGCATCAGTGCAGCCTGGGCCAGCCTAGACTGGTCTAGACCGGCCTGGCAAACATCGCGAAAACGCGCTTATAGACATAGCCCTATTGATATGAAAACGTCCATCACAGAAATAGAAAATATGTAAATTCATCTGTATTTCATGTTATATGCATTTTTTATTCACTTATTCTTTCTCTTTTTAGTTATAAATATGCTAAATAATATCCCGTAGTAGTTAGATTTCATGTAGAACATCAAATTTATAAAAAAAAATCTATTTAAATCAAATAAATCGGATTTATTATTATTTTTTTTAAATAAAAAAAATCAACAACCCTGCTTACCTACCAGTGTTCCTGGCTAACATTGAATCAACCTCCTACAAATTGCCTCGCGGGTATCGTCTCATATATCTCTCCGAACTGGTAGGAGCGAGGAGGAGAGGCTTCTATGCCCAGTTTGGACGTTGAAGCCCTCTTTTTCGCTCAAGACTCGTTGAAGTCTTTCCACCACAAACGGTTTCTGTCCAAGACCCAGGAACCTCTTTGTGTCGGTCCGGGCCAAAACTCGTCCCCTCTCCTAGTATGCACTCATTCTTCCTGAGAGAGACTTTCAGGATTTCACACCTCACTCTTGGTACGAACATCCTTCCCTCCTTAAGAGGACATACCGTCAGGGGTGTTGCTACTTCATTACCTGACAGAGAAATCGGTCTTTTTCAGCAGCCTAGGAGGCTGCAACCGGGGAGACCAGTTCCCCCACAACCTCGCTCACTCTTATCTTATGACTCTACCCCTCCTCAGTGTTCTACCCCTACCCCCTACCCCTCAGTGTTTCTGTGACTTGGTATCCAGCTTCACTATGTCTGATCTGATGCCTACATTTTTGCTATCGATAGTGGTTCTAAGTTGTGGTTGAAAAATAATGTACATACAAAGCCTCCCTCTGCTGACAAGACTAGTCAGGTGGATCAAAACAAGCGAGTGTTGATTTTATTGTGTTTTATTTATTGCACTTTTTCTAGTTTATTTATTGCATTTTACGTGAAGTTACTGTACGGGGGGGGGGGGGGGTCAGATAAGTCATAATATTTCATAAGTCAGAAAGGGGTTTGTAAAAATAAATCTCATAAGAATGATGATAAAATATATTTCACCCTCTTAGAAATAGTATAGTGCACCTATTCCTCAAGTATTTCTGCTCTACTACTCTGTACTTCCTCCTTATACTCGCACTCCGAAGCTGTTTTATTGGCATGAATGGCAACTCAGCCTAGCGCAGCAAGAGGGAGATGAGGTGGTAGAGGGGAGACGGACGGGGGGGATAGACAGTAGTCTCGTTGTTATGGGTACTCTTAAGCTCAGCATATCTGTCTGTAATTACACAGTTGGGTGACACCTCCATCACGTGTTTCAGATGACTGTTGTGTGCTGTGCTTGGTACTCACAGGGGAACTGCCCAATGCTTCTTACGGGACTCCTTGGTGCTTCCCACTCCTGATCCCTCGTCCTGAAGGACAGAGCTGAGTGCATTCTTGGGAAACCCTGCTGAGCCCAGCTGCCCTGAGAGCCTCTACAAAACCAGGCAAGTCGTGTTGCAGCGATGGCTGTAAGAACAGGCAGCAGCAGGAGTGGCCACAGTACACAGGAGCAGTGTGCCTCTGGAGTAGGCAGGCTGGGGTGTGTTGATCTTCCTGAAGGCACTAGTGATAAGGGCCATGAATGCCAAGAGTGTGGGAAAAAATTTATTCATAAGTCTTCCCTCACCAGACACACCTTGACACACACTGGTGAAAAGAATTATGAATGCCAAATTTGTGGGAAAAGATTCACTCAAAAGTCTATCCTCATCAGACACACCCTGAAACACACTGGTGAAAGGAATTATGAATGCCAAGAGTGTGGGAAAAGATTCACTCGACAGTCTCACCTCACAACACACACCGTGACACACACTGTTGAAAGGAATTACGAATGCCAAGAGTGTGGGAAAAGATTCACTCAACAGTCGCACCTCACCACACACACCGTGACACACACTGGTGAAAGGAATTACAAATGCCAAGAGTGTGGGAAAAGATTCACTCAGCAGTCTCACCTCACCAGACACACCCTGACACACACCGGTGAAAAGAATTATGAATGCCAAGAGTGTGGGAAAAGATTCACTCAACAGTCTACCCTCACCAGGCACACCCTGGCACACACTGGTGATATGAATTACGAATGTCAAGAGTGTGGGAAAAGATTCTTTTCAAATTCTGAACTCAATAGACATACCTTCAGACATTCTGGCCTGAGGGAATTTAAATGTGATGTCTGTGGGAAGCATTTCAAGACTAAGAGTGATATTTCTAGACACATGCGGGTCCACTTTTGAGGTGGTGTTATGTGGTGTGGACAAGTGTGGTCCAGTGTGTGCCGAGGCATTGTGGGTGGTGGCGTGTCCTGTGTGGCAGTGAGTGGTGGTGGACAGTGTTGCCTCCGCCCACCATCCCTGGCCTGGTAATGCCCCAGCAGTGGCGTGGTGGGCAGTGCAGTAAATGGGTCTAGATTGTTAATTCTTCTTTATGAGATACAATTATACATGGATGCAATGGAAGGATTGAAATATTTATTGAAGCCTTAAATAACTATAAAGTTGTCAGCAGAATCTGGTGTTAAATGTTTAAACAAAAAGAAATTATGAAAAATAAAGGAAAGTCTAAATAAACATAAATAGACATGACCAGTGGTATAAGACAAGGATGCATAGGATGTGCCACACTTTGAAATGTTAGCTTATACTACACCTCTGCCCCATCTAACACATGGGTTATGTTCCTGGAAAATTATGTGTCCAGCCAAAATGCATTAAACAAATTATTTTACCATTGACTCATTATGTAAGTCGAGATACGTTCTTAAGACCAAAAGACACATCCGGACCATGTCATAAATTTCAATTATGAATATAGCTTTGGGCACATCATAGAAAGAACTAGAAAACAAAATATACCTAAGGAAGGAAGATAATATAGCCTACAGGCGCTATAGGCTCCAATGTAAAAAAAACCATACAGTACAGGTTGAAGTTCCCAAACTCGGCAACCTCGGGACCAGCGCCGAGCCGAGTAATGGAATTTTCCGACTTTTAGAACGTAGATATATTAAGGGGGAAAAAAGCATGAAAATCATGGGTTCCGCCATCCAACTTCTTCAAAAGGTCAATTTTCTCAGAAATAGTTAACACATTATTCTTCCTTTTCTTTTCACTTGCACCAATAGGTGTTCCTGGACGTTTGGGAGCCATAATACCAATAACAGACCTGTAGAAGTACACAAAATAACAGTGTACACAACTCTACAGTCACAACACCACTGAACAATAACAACAAACAAATCGGAGGGAGAAACCAAGCGGCCTAGTGTGGTGGCACCACGGCCGCCCCGGGCCCAACTACGCGCTGGGTTTTGGAAAACCCGGGAAAACCATAGCCGAGTTTTGGGTGTTGCCGAGTCTTGGGATGCCGAGTTGGGAACTTCAACCTGTATTCATTCCCTTGCTTACAATTGGTCATCTAGTCGTATAGTGAGCCATCATATAGTGAACCTGCTCTCAAAGGGTGATATTGAAGGCACTGAAGCTTGAAGGCCGCTAAGAAGACATCACGGATTACATGCATGATAGTAAAAGTGAGTGTAACACATCGTGTGGATAGGGAATACTGTGCATATGAAATTAAGGTAGGTAAATATTGAAGTTATATGATATCTAGAAGTGGGTACTCACAAAGCAGAAGAGAATGAGTTTTTTGTGCATAACTTCCTAATCTTTCTTGCGTACACCAGAGGTGAGGAGTCGGATTTTTAAAATTGTGACTCCGGCTCAAGGACATTTTTAGGTTGCTGATAAGGCATAGGTATGGGTATGATAGGTATGGGTGTGGCACATTGCATTACCGGCTTTATCCAGTTTCATTACTGCTGGATCAGCGAGTGTTGAGAAGTCGGTAGCGTTGAAAGGTCAATTAGTTTAATTAGTTAAATTCCATCTCTTATAAATAGATGGTAACATAATAGATATTTATATAAAGTAGTTATATTATCTGTTTATTCTATGGTAGAGATGGTAGAAACAATAACTATACACATTTAGTCAGGGGGCAGAGGTAATGTATATTAAGTAGCTAGCACCTGCAGGTCGAGGCAGAGCAGCGGGACACCCACCACCGCCAGTTGCTGGAGAGTGGCGTGTCAGGGTAACAGGTGTGACTGTCGTGTGGAAGTACTTGGGTCTCCAAGCTTATTTTCCGTTCACGGCATTTACAGTCGACCTTCAATTTAACGGACCACGATATAGCGGATTTTGGATTTAGCGGACTCCATTCGCGAGACAGATTTGCGGGCAAGAATGGCATATCAGACCGCTTATCGCCGCTTGAATTGTCAACTCAACATAATTTTTCTCGTTTTATTTTGGAATGCTTGGGTTTTAAGGAGTTTTAATGTATCAGATATTAAAATATTTAAGGAAGGAGCCTTTGTTGCTAGTGATTTAGTGGTAGAAGGTGTGTATGTTGTTAGTTAAAATAGTGAATATTAGTATTACAATTTGTAATTACAATTACAATTTCTTGACTGCAAACCGTCACACACACACAGCTGTTCGTCTGCACTGTTTTCGTCGATTGTAAACAAACATGGCTCCATCACCCAGACAGGCTATCGCTGCTATACACTTACTTATGTATATTGTCAATCGTAGACAAGCATACCTAGCTAAAAATGCATGGATGCGTTTATGATTGGCTCGCGGAACTCGTCAGACTCGTTGTCTGACATCGACGGGAAAACGTGCTAGTATGACGGTGCCTTTTAAGCCCCGTACACACTACCTCTCACCACCGTCAGGGGCTTCCGTCGTTTGAGTGTTCGTTCCCCACAAAAGTGGCAGTGTGGACAGGATGCCGACGAGCAAAATGAAACCCGAAGGACACAACTTGGCAACGGATTTGCTTGTCGGCAAGCACCGACGGTGCTGGTTTGCCGTGAGACTAGCTTTTGTTTTCGCCTGTTTTGGTGCTGTTATGCTTAAAAAGGGACTTGTTCAGTGCAGTGATGTCGTTATGGCACGAAAGAGAAGGGAAGTGGTAAAAGAAAGCGTGGTGAATCTTAAGTTTTGCAGACAAATTAGAACTTATTTTTAAGAAGGTGGAATCTGGTGTTTCTGTCGCCCGGGGGTGTGGACAAGTATGAAGTAAAAAAACAAACAGTGAGTGATATTCACAAGTCTAAGGACAAACTCAGAGATATGCTGTGAAATTTAATGTTGATGCAATAAGGATAGGAAAGGAGTAATACATTCTCGACAACACATGAAAGTTCCTCAGGGGAAAAGAGCTTGAGGGAGCAGTTTTCAAGTGGTATGTTCAACAGCGATCAGTGAATGTCAAGGTGCGTGGGGTAGAGATCACGGCAGCGCAGACAAACTTGCTCGTCACTCATGTACTATATGACTAATAGCCATTAAAATGTGATTATAGTCTACATTCACCTAGAATAATGATATTTTCATAGCATTTCCAAGCAGTAAAGAGCGAGCCTGGACACTTACTACCTCTCTAATACCATTCCCGAGCAGGTGGTGGGGTGGTAAACCCTGCATTAGCCCATCATGTTTCCCTCCCAACATACTACACGTTTGGTTGTGTTTTGATTTTTCTCATTTACAGAAAACCCTCTGTATCCGGACCCTATTATTCGGATTCGACATTTTTCAACCTCCATCCATATAAAATAATTATATTATATATTTTAATATAAAATTTTATATAAAAAATATTATATATTTTATATATATATATTATATAATATATAAAATATATTTAATTGGGGTGCCCCCAAAAATGAAAAAGTTTTGAAATGTTCCGCCGTGTGTTTTTCCCGGGTTCTCCAAGTAAAACAGTATTGCGTTGAAATTTTGGGAAATTTTAGTATATTTAGGGGTCCCGCAAAGGAACATTTAGGGGGACTCAAATTTTCAGGATTTTTCAAAATTTCCACTTTTTTTCCCCCCCTCGGGTTTATAACATGGCAACAAGAGCCGCTAGTAATTTTTTGGCTGATCGAAAAGGGGCTCCAACGATGAAACACCGGAGCTGGCTACCATCGAAGGAGGGGTCCTCCTCCGCTACTACCCCCACCCCCGGGAATGGGGAAACGGCGAGCGGGAGCGGGAAGGCGGTGGTGGGGAGGTTCTCCCCTTCGGGTTGTGCGCCGGGATTCCCGACAAACAGTAATACACCCGGCACGAAGCTGTCAAAGCTGGTAAAGGCGAAAATGCCCTCAAAAAGAAAAAAGAACAAAAACAGGCCCGAAAAATCGATGGATGGGAGATTTTTAAAAGGGGATCCCAAAAAATCTTCGACCCCGCACACTCCCCCCTCTCCAACGGGAGACGTGAAAGGGAGGACAAGGAGTTTCCCGGAGTCGAGGAAGACAGAGGGGAAAATCCATGGCTGGAATTGACCCGGTGACAGGAAGAAGGGGGAGAAGCGGCAGCCGGGAAAACGACTCAACGGCTCCCGGGGAAAGTGAAGACAGCGACATTGCCAGGGACTTTAAAGGGCGGAAATCCCAAGCCAAAGCAGTAGCAGACAGCATCCTTTCGCGACGACACCGGCTCGTGAAACCCCAAACCAGAGGAAAAAAAATCAAACAGTCGCCCCCGTCTCCGTGAAGGATCTAACCCATTTCAAAATTGGGATCGAGAGAAGTTTTCGGGCGGGAAGCAAGTCAACGTTCGCAGCTACCGCTCAAGTTCTTGGGGACATTGGGGGTATGGCGGTCTCGAAAGGACGGTCCATCGAGCCAAATTTCGGGGGGGAGCAAGCCCCCGAGAAGATATGGGAAATGCGGAAACCCGGGGATACCCGAAGGGTTTGGCCGCTTGGGACGGAAAACTCCTCCGTCCCCCTCTGGCAACGGAGGGCCCCATCGCCGTCCTCCTCACAGGGGAAGATGAGCCGGTTCCTTTTGGGGGTCCCGGCAAGCTCGGACGACTGGCAGAAAAGTGCTGCATGGCTTGAAGGAGGCAGTGGACGAAGCGGGCGTCAGGGACAAGATATCGCTTCTGTTTTTCGAAAACCCAAGGGGCTTTTGGGGAACAAATGGCAATTTTTTGGGTTNTAAAACAAAATTTTACGGGGCCCAAGAATCTGATTAATTTATATTTGACGCTAAGCACTAAAAGTGTATTTACAAAACCTTTTTATTTTTAAGAGTACTGTTAAGGCCTTAAATGTGCCGGGGGGGCACAATTACCTCTTCACTACAGATTTTGGGCCTGTTTGGCTGCGAATCAAGATGGCGGCCCACGTAGGCCCATTTCTCGTCGGGCTGTGCATATGTAACAAAGACAAAATTTGTATACGGTTGTTTAGGGTATGCTATTTCATATGAAAAAAAAAATAGTATAGTTTTCAATCATTATAACATTAAAATGGAGCTATGTTGCCAAATACCCTTAAACTGTCAACATTTGGTTCATTTAGCGTTGCTGAGCGTTTTTTGGGATAAAGTTGGTACTTTCAACGAGGCATATAAGAATGAGGTCAAAAGTGCTCTTTTTCCATGTTTTTTGATGTGTTAAAAATGGTTCACATAAAGATCGTGGGAATCCCTCATTTTGCCATTATCCCCTCCTTAGTTCTTAGGTTTTTTAGGGCCACGAATATCCGTTGAGGAAGCATATGAGCCCTGGAGATGTATTATGATCCTATCCAGTCGTGGTAGTGGATCAGTCTTTTTCAGGAAGACAGGTAAGGTAAGGCAGATGACAATTTATTGACAACGTGTCTTTCGTGAGGGGTGGACGCCCGCCGCCGACCGTAGATGCAGGGGAGTCATTCCCACCTCCTTGTAACAAACCTGGAGACCTGTCGAGAATGGGGGGTTTTTGGGGTGGGGAAAGGGTTGAAACTAGTTTTATGCGGGAGCAGATTGGGGTGGAGGCATAAATATATCCGGTAAACACTCCATTGGATGACATAAGGGCGAAAATACATAAAGATATATAATTGAGAAAGTCTAAGGGTAAGCCTACCTCTTCCTAGAAAAATCTTAACCTAACCTAATGAGGCATTTCCGATGATTTTTAATATAACCATCATTCTTATCACATCAAAATGCATAGAAATGCATAGCAAAAGAGCATTACTGCCCCATACTGGTTGAAAGTATCAAAATCCCCGAAAAAAATGGTAAAATATGTGGTCATCTGGGGGTCCTGGCCCCCAAATTTGAATTATTACCATTAGTTCTATTGTTCAGCTATCACGATTTCGGCTATCGCGCGCCGATAGCGGCACCAATAAGGCGCGATAGCCGAGGGTTGAGTGTACGGTACTTTCAACTGCTGAGCTTGTGCGCCCCTTTCCAGAATCCTAGGGCTCTGGGCATGGGGTCTAGGACAACTGGCCGCCATATGGAACTTTTTGTTGATGTACCTTTTGTACCTAAACCTAACCTAACCTAATTAATTCCTAACCTAACCTAACCTAACCTAACCTAACCTAATCATTCGCTGGTGGGGGTTTAAGGAGCTGCCTTGAGTACATAAACTTAGGCGTTTGCAGTTTCCTCCCAGTCCGCGGTGGTCAGCTGGCCGCAGCCAGTTTCCCGCGGCCAGTTGTCCCATTCCCCTGGGCATGGACACCATGTTTCACAGCTGGCTTCTCCTGTAAGTGTCCGCATTCCTCCTTTTCCACTCGTCAGGAGGGTGCTCAGTAAGTTAAGACAGTCTCCAAGGACACGGATGCCGCTGTTAGCTCCATGTTGGCCCAAGAAGGATTGGCTCCCATTCCTTCTGGCCCTCCTGGTAGACGTTCCAAGTGGCCTTACTCCATGGAGAGATCTTCTCTGACTGCCTCGCTTCCACAGGTTACACCCATATCTCCATGCACTCCATCTAACTGCATGGAGGCTGTCGGGTGTTTCACATGACACAGAGGCGTCTTAGGTGGTGCGACATCCCGCATTGCCCATTCTCGCCGCCATTCTTCCTCTGTGGTCTACCATATAGGTGGATGGTTTCCCGGAGGTGGTGCAGGCACAAGGGTCGGTCTATTTCATGACCCTCTATTAGGGTACGCCGTATAACAAAAATTCTTTTTCTCAACTTGGGCATGCCCATTTCCTATGTAAAATAGAATTCTAAGACGATTTTATCTTTTTCCATTTTTGCATTTGAGCAATTCTTACTATGCAAAATTGCACTTTTATATTGCACCCTTATCGAATAATGCTTAAATGAGTACGCAGTGTCCGGTTGGTCCTGTGTATTGCATCATGCACCAATATGAGTTCCAAATGACTAGCGTGGTAAGCTCTTTCTGATCAGTTGGTTCATCAGGCACTAAAATCACAGTGTCCACAGCCTCTACGTTGGGCCTAGAACGTGTTCATCATGTCCTTCTTAGACCTGAAGCGGGGCCCATGGTCTCCCAGTGGTGGACCCGAGCCCGGAGAACCCGTCTCGGGCCCTGCTGCCCCACCACTGCTGCCGCAGCCTCTGTCACCTGCTTCACGACTCTTTCGGTGCTCTGAGTGTGGACAGAGAACTCCGGAACCTCGTACGGCTTGACCAGGATCTCCTGGATCTGATCCCCGGACAGTGAACAGGTGAATGCCGGCTCGTGCACCGGGCCCAGGCTCCAAGCTGATCAGGTCTGCAAGTGGTGGTGACAAGTTCATTTGGGTGTGATGCGAAAGTCTTACACTGGTGTCCCCATACTCCTCGCCAGCCCTCAGCTTCAAAATCTGGTCACGGCAAAACCTGCGGTCGTCCTCACTCTGACTCGCCATCAGCGAGAGGGGGGACACATTTGATGTGCGAACCTGCTCCTGTCCGCACATAGAAGGTCACAGCTGTTTGGACCTTTTTGGGCTGCGACTCATCTTCTGAGCTGCGTGGGATGTGCTTGGGGTCGTCCTCTAGTCTGTGGTAAACCCTTGATGTCGTAGTAGAGTTTAAAGTACACCTGCAGGCAGTACTTGATAGGATTTCCAGGGTGTTCAGTTCTTTGCCAGTCAGTCCATGCTTTCTGGTCCACATGTACACGAGCGACTGGGCTGTGGGGAGCATCTGGAGTGGGACACATTGCCACACTTGATTTTCCTGCAGCTCGGATGGGAGAACGCCCCCCTTCACAGCCTGGGGCCAGCTGGTAGGAGACCTGCTGGCCAGTGGACTGTTTACCAGGATTTTACTCCGGTATCTCCGTGAGATCTTCACCGCCTGGCACTCCTCTGAACTCTGCGTTTTTACTGCATTCATTCACGTGGACAGCAGACTGCACACTGGACCGTGAAGCCAGTGTCAGATGAGGTAGGCCCGTCGATGCTGGTGATAAGGTGGCGCAGGGGCAACTCGTTTGTGTGCAACACGCATATACTCCAGAAGAGCAGGAAGATACAGGAACTACCACGTGTAGGCCTCGCGGCCTCTTGTAGCTTCCTTATTTTCTTATGTTCTTAAGAGCTTGCGTCCCAGTATCTTCTCCAAATGGGTGTGAGTACCACCCTTCCACCCCGTGTTGGCCCTAGTTAAGTCACCTTGCAGTACGATCAGTGAGTCGGTGGAGTCGTATGTCACCAGCAGACCATAGAGAAGGGCCCGAGCCACCTTGAACGCAGGCTTCTCAGGTGGCACCGGGTCCTCTGGTACAAAGTGCCAAAGGTACCTTCTAGATGGCTCCTCTGTCACTGACACATGCTCCTCCCTGATCAACCTTGGGTGCAGTTTCCCATAGCTGTCGGGCAACATCGCCCTGGTCTTGTCCTTCCTCCCATCATAACCCAATCCAACTATTTTGGTACCCTGGTTAGGGTACGCCGTATAACAAATATTCTTTTTCTCAACTTTGGCATGCCAATTTCCTCTGTAAAATGGAATTCTAAGACGATTTTATCTCTTTCCATTTTTGCATTTGAGCAATTCTTACTATGCAAAATCGCACTTTAAGCTATGTTTTGCATATAAATATAAAGGTCCATTTTTACATAGCAAGAAGTGCTCAAACCAAAAAGTTGAAGAGGACAAACCACCCTTAAAATTCAATTTTACATAAGAAAACACCCTGCCAAATTCGAAATAATCTATATTTCACTTTTCATTGGACCTACGGCATACCCTACCCTCTATTCCTAGGTTGATAAAGCTTGCAGGATGGTAAAGACCGCCCACTCGATCCCCCAGCCAATAGGAACCACGAATGGGACAGGCCCAGTCTGGATGTGTTTTCGCGAGCATCAGTGCAGCCTGGGCCAGCCTAGACTGGTCTAGACCGGCCTGGCAAACATCGCGAAAACGCGCTTATAGACATAGCCCTATTGATATGAAAACGTCCATCACAGAAATAGAAAATATGTAAATTCATCTGTATTTCATGTTATATGCATTTTTTATTCACTTATTCTTTCTCTTTTTAGTTATAAATATGCTAAATAATATCCCGTAGTAGTTAGATTTCATGTAGAACATCAAATTTATAAAAAAAAATCTATTTAAATCAAATAAATCGGATTTATTATTATTTTTTTTAAATAAAAAAAATCAACAACCCTGCTTACCTACCAGTGTTCCTGGCTAACATTGAATCAACCTCCTACAAATTGCCTCGCGGGTATCGTCTCATATATCTCTCCGAACTGGTAGGAGCGAGGAGGAGAGGCTTCTATGCCCAGTTGGACGTGAAGCCCTCTTTTTCGCTCAAGACTCGTTGAAGTCTTTCCACCACAAACGGTTTTCTGTCCAAGACCCAGGAACCTCTTTGTGTCGGTCCGGGCCAAAACTCGTCCCCTCTCCTAGTATGCACTCATTCTTCCTGAGAGAGACTTTCAGGATTTCACACCTCACTCTTGGTACGAACATCCTTCCCTCCTTAAGAGGACATACCGTCAGGGGTGTTGCTACTTCATTACCTGACAGAGAATCGGTCTTTTTCAGCAGCCTAGGAGGCTGCAACCGGGAGACCAGTTTCCCCCACCCCAACCTCGCTCACTCTTATCTTATGACTCTACCCCTCCTCAGTGTTCTACCCCTACCCCCTACCCCTCAGTGTTTCTGTGACTTGGTATCCAGCTTCACTATGTCTGATCTGATGCCTACATTTTTGCTATCGATAGTGGTTCTAAGTTGTGGTTGAAAAATAATGTACATACAAAGCCTCCCTCTGCTGACAAGACTAGTCAGGTGGATCAAAACAAGCGAGTGTTGATTTTATTGTGTTTTATTTATTGCACTTTTTCTAGTTTATTTATTGCATTTTACGTGAAGTTACTGTACGGGGGGGGGGGGGGGTCAGATAAGTCATAATATTTCATAAGTCAGAAAGGGGTTTGTAAAAATAAATCTCATAAGAATGATGATAAAATATATTCACCCTCTTAGAAATAGTATAGTGCACCTATTCCTCAAGTATTTCTGCTCTATACTCTGTACTTCCTCCTTATACTCGCACTCCGAAGCTGTTTTATTGGCATGAATGGCAACTCAGCCTAGCGCAGCAAGAGGGAGATGAGGTGGTAGGGGGGAGACGGACGGGGGGGATAGACAGTAGTCTCGTTGTTATGGGTACTCTTAAGCTCAGCATATCTGTCTGTAATTACACAGTTGGGTGACACCTCCATCACGTGTTTCAGATGACTGTTGTGTGCTGTGCTTGGTACTCACAGGGGAACTGCCCAATGCTTCTTACGGGACTCCTTGGTGCTTCCCACTCCTGATCCCTCGTCCTGAAGGACAGAGCTGAGTGCATTCTTGGGAAACCCTGCTGAGCCCAGCTGCCCTGAGAGCCTCTACAAAACCAGGCAAGTCGTGTTGCAGCGATGGCTGTAAGAACAGGCAGCAGCAGGAGTGGCCACAGTACACAGGAGCAGTGTGCCTCTGGAGTAGGCAGGCTGGGGTGTGTTGATCTTCCTGAAGGCACTAGTGATAAGGGCCATGAATGCCAAGAGTGTGGGAAAAAATTTATTCATAAGTCTTCCCTCACAGACACACCTTGACACACACTGGTGAAAAGAATTATGAATGCAAATTTGTGGGAAAAGATTCACTCAAAAGTCTATCCTCATCAGACACACCCTGAAACACACTGGTGAAAGGAATTATGAATGCCAAGAGTGTGGGAAAAGATTCACTCGACAGTCTCACCTCACAAACACACACCGTGACACACACTGTTGAAAGGAATTACGAATGCCAAGAGTGTGGGAAAAGATTCACTCAACAGTCGCACCTCACCACACACACCGGTGACACACACTGGTGAAAGGAATTACAAATGCCAAGAGTGTGGGAAAAGATTCACTCAGCAGTCTCACCCTCACCAGACACACCTGACACACACCGGTGAAAAGAATTATGAATGCCAAGAGTGTGGGAAAAGATTCACTCAACAGTCTACCCTCACCAGGCACACCCTGGCACACACTGGTGATATGAATTACGAATGTTAAGAGTGTGGGAAAAGATTCTTTTCAAATTCTGAACTCAATAGACATACCTTCAGACATTCTGGCCTGAGGGAATTTAAATGTGATGTCTGTGGGAAGCATTTCAAGACTAAGGGTGATATTTCTAGACACATGCGGGTCCACTTTTGAGGTGGTGTTATGTGGTGTGGACAAGTGTGGTCCAGTGTGTGCCGAGGCATTGTGGGTGGTGGCGTGTCCTGTGTGGCAGTGAGTGGTGGTGGACAGTGTTGCCTCCGCCCACCATCCCTGGCCTGGTAATGCCCCAGCAGTGGCGTGGTGGGCAGTGCAGTAAATGGGTTCTAGATTGTTAATTCTTCTTTATGAGATACAATTATACATGGATGCAATGGAAGGATTGAAATATTTATTGAAGCCTTAAATAACTATAAAGTTGTCAGCAGAATCTGGTGTTAAATGTTTAAACAAAAAGAAATTATGAAAAATAAAAGAAAGTCTAAATAAACATAAATAGACATGACCAGTGGTATAAGACAAGGATGCATAGGATGTGCCACACTTTGAAATGTTAGCTTATACTACACCTCTGCCCCATCTAACACATGGGTTATGTTCCTGGAAATTATGTGTCAGCCAAAATGCATTAAACAAATTATTTTACCATTGACTCATTATGTAAGTCGAGATACGTTCTTAAGACCAAAAGACACATCCGGACCATGTCATAAATTTCAATTATGAATATAGCTTTGGGCACATCATAGAAAGAACTAGAAAACAAAATATACCTAAGGAAGGAAGATAATATAGCCTACAGGCGCTATAGGCTCCAATGTAAAAAAAACCATACAGTACAGGTTGAAGTTCCCAAACTCGGCAACCTCGGGACCAGCGCCGAGCCGAGTAATGGAATTTTCCGACTTTTAGAACGTAGATATATTAAGGGGGAAAAAAGCATGAAAATCATGGGTTCCGCCATCCAACTTCTTCAAAAGGTCAATTTTCTCAGAAATAGTTAACACATTATTCTTCCTTTTCTTTTCACTTGCACCAATAGGTGTTCCTGGACGTTTGGGAGCCATAATACCAATAACAGACCTGTAGAAGTACACAAAATAACAGTGTACACAACTCTACAGTCACAACACCACTGAACAATAACAACAAACAAATCGGAGGGAGAAACCAAGCGGCCTAGTGTGGTGGCACCCAGCGGCCGACCCGGCAACTACGCGCTGGGTTTTGGAAAATCCGGAACCATAGCCGAGTTTTGGGTGTTGCCGAGTCTTGGGATGCCGAGTTTGGGAACTTCAACCTGTATTCATTCCCTTGCTATACAATTGGTCATCTAGTCGTATAGTGAGCCATCATATAGTGAACCTGCTCTCAGAGGCTTGATATTGAAGGCACTGAAGCTTGAAGGCCGCTAAGAAGACATCACGGATTACATGCATGATAGTAAAAGTGAGTGTAACTCATCGTGTGGATAGGGAATACTGTGCATATGAAATTAAGGTAGGTAAATATTGAAGTTATATGATATCTAGAAGTGGGTACTCACAAAGCAGAAGAGGACATGAGTTTTTTTGTGCATAACTTCCTAATCTTTCTTGCGTACACCAGAGGTGAGGAGTCGGATTTTTAAAATTGTGACTCCGGCTCAAGGACATTTTTAGGTTGCTGATAAGGCATAGGTATGGGTATGATAGGTATGGGTGTGGCACATTGCATTACCGGCTTTATCCAGTTTCATTACTGCTGGATCAGCGAGTGTTGAGAAGTCGGTAGCGTTGAAAGGTCAATTAGTTTAATTAGTTTAATTCCATCTCTTATAAATAGATGGTAACATAATAGATATTTATATAAAGTAGTTATATTATCTGTTTATTCTATGGTAGATGGTAGAAACAATACTATACACATTTAGTCAGGGGGCAGAGGTAATGTATATTAAGTAGCTAGCACCTGCAGGTCGAGGCAGAGCAGCGGGACACCCACCACCGCCAGTTGCTGGAGAGTGGCGTGTCAGGGTAACAGGTGTGACTGTCGTGTGGAAGTACTTGGGTCTGCAAGCTTATTTTCCGTTCACGGCATTTACAGTCGACCTTCAATTTAACGGACCACGATATAGCGGATTTTGGATTTAGCGGACTCCATTCGCGAGACAGATTTGCGGGCAAGAATGGCATATCAGACCGCTTATCGCCGCTTGAATTGTCAACTCAACATAATTTTTCTCGTTTTATTTTGGAATGCTTGGGTTTTAAGGAGTTTTAATGTATCAGATATTAAAATATTTAAGGAAGGAGCCTTTGTTGCTAGTGATTTAGTGGTAGAAGGTGTGTATGTTGTTAGTTAAAATAGTGAATATTAGTATTACAATTTGTAATTACAATTACAATTCTTGACTGCAAACCGTCACACACACACAGCTGTTCGTCTGCACTGTTTTCGTCGATTGTAAACAAACATGGCTCCATCACCCAGACAGGCTATCGCTGCTATACACTTACTTATGTATATTGTCAATCGTAGACAAGCATACCTAGCTAAAAATGCATGGATGCGTTTATGATTGGCTCGTCGGAACTCGTCAGACTCGTTGTCTGACATCGACGGGAAACGTGCTAGTATGACGGTGCCTTTTAAGCCCCGTACACACTACCTCTCACCACCGTCAGTGCTTCCCGTCGATTGAGTGTTCGTTACACAAAAGTGGCAGTGTGGACAGGATGCCGACGAGCAAAATGTAACCGAATGGACACAACTCTGGCAACGGCATTGCTTGTCGGCAAGCACCGACGGTGCTGGTTTGCCGTGAGACTAGCTGTGTTTTCGCCTGTTTTTGGTGCTGCTTATGCTTAATAAGACTTGTTCAGTGCAGTGATGTCGTTATGGCATCGAAAGAGAAGGGAAGTGGTAAAAGAAAGCGTGTGAATCTTAAGTATTGCAGACAAATTAGAACTTATTATTAAGAAGGTGGAATCTGGTGTTTCTGTCGCCCGGGTGTGTGACAAGTATGAAGTAAAGAAACAAACAGTGAGTGATATTCACAAGTCTAAGGACAAACTCAGAGAATATGCTGTGAAATTTAATGTTGATGCAATAAGGATAGGAAAGGAGTAATACATTCTCGACAACACATGAAAGTTCCTCAGAGTAAAGAGCTTGAGGGAGCAGTTTTCAAGTGGTATGTTCAACAGCGATCAGTGAATGTCAAGGTGCGTGGGGTAGAGATCACGGCAGCTGCAGACAAACTTGCTCGTCACTCATGTACTATATGACTAATAGCCATTAAAATGTGATTATATGTCTACATTCACCTAGAATAATGATATTTCATAGCATACCAAGCAGTAATGAGCGAGCCTGGACACTTACTACCTCTCCTAATACCATTCCCGAGCAGTCGTGGTCGAGTGTGCTAAATCCTGCATGTAGCGCCAGTCACTGTTTACCTCCCAACATAGCTACACAGTTTGGTTGTGTTTGTGATTATTTCTCATTTACAGTAAACCCTCTCGTATCCGGACCCTCATTATTCGGACTTCGACATTATTCAGACCTCCTCCTACTCCATAATATATATATATTTTATATATATATATATATATATATATATATATATATATATATATATATTATATATATATATATATATAATATAATATATATATATATATATATATTAGGGTGTCCCAAAATGCAAAGTTTGAAATGTTGCACGCTCGTGTGTTATTTCCCGGGTTTTCTCATAGTAAAACAGTATTGCGTTGAAATTTTGGGCAATTGAGTAATATTTAGGGTCCCGACAAAGTGAACATTTAGGTGACTGACTCTAATTTCAGGATTTTTCTAAATTTCCACTTTTTTTCTCCCTCAGGTTATCAAAATGGCAACAAGAGCGCTAGTAATCTTGGGTGATCGACAAGGCTCCAATCGATGAAATCACCGGAGCCTGGCTACCATCGAAGGAGCAGGTCCTCCTCCGCTACTACCACCACCACCGGAGATGGGAAGACGGCGAGCGGGAGCAGGAAGGCGGTGGTGGAGGAGGTTCTCCCCTTCTGGTTGTGCGCCGGGATTCCGACAACTACAGTAATACACGCCGGCACGAAGCTGTCAAAGCTGGTAAAGGCTACAATGACCTCAAGAAGAACAAGAACAAAGACAGGGCCCAAACATCGTATGGATGAGGAGATTTTCAAAGGAGACCTCCAAGAAATCTTCGACCTCGCACACTCCTCCTCTCTCCAAAGGGCAGACGTGAAGGACGAGGACAAGGAGTTCCTACGGAGTCAGAGAGAAGACAGAGGGGAATCATCCATGGCTGGAATTGACCTGGTGACAGCGAAGAAGGTGGAGAAGCAGGTCGAGCGCGGAACTCGACTCAGCGGCTCCGGGAACGTGAAGACAGCGACATTGCCAGGCTGACTGAAAGGCGGAAATCCCAAGCCAAGCAGTAGCAGCAGCAGCAGTCCTGTGTCGACGACTCCATCAACCCCGGGCTCCGTGATCCCG
>JACEEZ010000391.1:665314-667814 GCA_016584305.1 Chionoecetes opilio
CGAGACTTATGCCCCTGGGGACCGATTGGGTCGAAACGATAGCAGTCGGAGCGGGCATCGCCCTAGTCCAGCGCTACTGGGGTCCACGAAGTCGGCCGCACAGGAAAGTATCTCCTCCAGTTAGTCCACCACCATCGGAAACTTGTGGGGCGGGAAAAGAAAGGAGGACCTTCAAAAGAGGCTTTCTGAATGGAACAATTGAGAACTGGTCTGTTTTGGTTTCCTTATAAGTTTCTTTCTAAAAAATGTGGGATTGTTTTTGAGTTTTGTGTTTTGTTTTTTAAGGTTATTAGAAGATTGTTCAGTTTGTCGCGACCCCCTAAATATTCTCCGAATTTCATCTAATTCACAGGAACTCTTCTATGCATGTGTGAACAGAAGTAAAACACGAGCAAGTGAAAAAACATGTTTTCATTTTTTTCCCTCTATGATCTTGGGACACCCTAAATATATATATATATATATTATATATATATATATAATATATATATATATATATATATATATATATATATATATATAATTATATATAATATATATATATATATTATATATATATATATATATATATATATATATATATACATATATATATATATATTATAATATATATATATATAATATATATATATATATATATATATATATAACAGGGGAGGTCCCCGTTATACGAGCATTCGATATACGAGAATCCGATGATACGAGATGTGTAATTTAGGGTCTATTTTCATATACGAGATCGAAATAATCAATGTTACGACTTTCAAACTGGGGTGAGTAAAATTACAAAGTTATTTACTAAAGTAAATTACAAGTTATTTTGCTAAAATTATAAACATTTACTGACTATATGATTTTACCTAAGGTTTGTACGATAATCAATCTGAAAATAACGTGCAGACTGGCCAACGACTGCTCGAGACTGGTATTAGAGCAGAGGTAGGAAGTCTCCAGGCTCGCTTATTATTGTTTGGTATGCTATGAAATATATTTCTCTAGGTGAATGTAGACATATGATTGCATTTGGATGGATATCATTCATATATATGAGAAAAGAGATGAAATACAAGCAAGGGACTCTCCACGTTTGGCAGCGCGGCCTTTGGCAGCAGCAGCAGCAGCAGCATGAGCCAGGCCATGAAGCCCGTGAGGTGGATATCAACACCACTAGATCAAGGGAGATAGATGTCTTTGGTAATATTTAGTAGGGGAGCGAGAACCCCTTGAGGAATCCTATGATCCCTGGTGATATCCTATGGTGCTATCACAGGCATGGGAGCTGACTTGTCTTCTTCAGGAAGGCACAGGTGAGGCGGATGACGGCGGGTTTTTACTCAAAAGTTTTGAGTGGCGGCTGGCCGCTGGAGCCGCCAGCTCCTCCGCCACTGTAGGTTTGGGCAGGCTTAAACGTCTTATTACTCGTTATTATACAACTTAGTGATTATGGTGAGATGTTATATATACGTGTCATTATCTAAATCAATGTAGCACCGTGTGTCACCTTAAATAAGGGTGATTTCTAGATGTTATGATGAGGTGACTACTGGCGGGGCAGTGAGTGACGGAGAAATTCTTGCCGCGGCCCCACCGCCCCATAACACAAATATTCACTATTTCAACCCACATACACACCTTCTAACACCAAAACACTAGCAACACAGGCTTTTTACTTATATATCTTACTATCTGATACATTAAAACTCTTAAAACGCAAGCATTCCAAATAAAACGAGAATTAGTTTTGGATGACGGGGACAGAGGGCGGAGAGGCAGTCTGGCATGCCATTCTTGCCCGGGAAATATGTCTCGCTGACTTGTGATTGGTCGAGAAGTTTTAAAAAACAGTTTGTCATTGGCTGGTGACTGATGATGAGCTTGATGACATCATTTATGTTTTATGTTTAATTAATGTGCAGTTATGTTATTTTGTTTGCTATTTTCTCTTTCAGAATGGTTTTTCTCTACAGAATAGGTAGTACAGTGTAGGTAATATAGACGCTGTGTGTTTGTTTGTGTTTGCTATAGTTTAATTTTAGCTTGAAAAACATGTTTTTTTTTTTTTTTTTTTCTTTTTTTAATTGATGGGGTCCTGGAACCGAACCTATATTTTACCATTAGTTTATGTGTTTCGTTACACGAGATTTTCGCTTTATGAGTATGCCAGGTGGAACCTAACTGCTCGTATCTTCGGGACCTCCCTGTATATATATTATATATATATATATATATATATATATATATATATATATATATATATATATATAATAATATATATATATATATATTATATATATATATTTTAAAGGCTTAGGTAGGATGTCATGATGTGAGTTAGTGAGGTTAGAGGTCCAGGCAGCCAGGCAAAGCTTTTATGATCCATCACTGAGCATATTCTTTGTGTACTGTAATTGTGGTTTCTTTGTTGTGTCCAAATGTTGTATTGGCGAGTGATCTGTGGCCATTGAGCCTTGGACCCAGATCCAGCAACGGAGGTGGTATC
>JACEEZ010000391.1:672814-682679 GCA_016584305.1 Chionoecetes opilio
GGCTATGGTTGAAGAAATTTGCATTAATAGCACTTCTGTAGGATGAAGAAGAGGAGTTGAACTCTAAAAGACACTGTTTTGGGTACATACAGCCTTGAGAAAACGACAATTATCAGCACGGCACAGTCTCATTACGTTAAAATATTCTTCCCCAGCAGAAACCGTTACATGACAGGACGGTGATGTATTGGAGCCGTGACGGCGGCGCACCGTTTAGTGTAACACGCCTATTTGTTTGAATGTAAAAAATTCTAACGTATTTGATGAGACGGTGCCGTGTCACCATGATGGTATGGTGTGATTCGGCCTTGAGGCAGACGGTGTGGCGCCGTGATGGGTCTTGGTCTTGGTGTACCATGTGGAAGATTTTTGTCCCGTCTACATCTACCGTTGCAGCCTTTTTACTAGCACTCTTTCATACAGTTTCCTTATCCGTAGAGGTACAGGGGTGACGATTGAGGGGCTGAGGTGGTACAAAGGCCTATGCTGTCTCCTATCTCACCTTGCTTACCACTGTAGCGGCGCTAACACACACACACACACACACACACACCTACCTGCATCGGCTTAGGCCATCCCCCTGTCTGGGACCAGGATTAGAGAGTGACCTGACGCTGACCTGACTTGTCCTCGCCGACACAAATGTAACACCAGCCAGGTCATTCAGTCAGCCACAGGACACACATAGACACACACGCCGCGCACCTCTTGTCCCCACGTTGTACAATGACTCGCTGTCAAATAAACAACAAAGCCACGACGCCCTTTCTCCATCCTTGTGTGTATAAAAAGAATCCCCAAGATACTATACCTCTCTCTCACCGCTCACACTCCTTCAAATGAAACTTTAACACGCTCTTTGTTTCACTATTCCATTTATCAACAATATTCAGTCCAGCGAAAATTCCATCACCATTTTCTGCCTCCCTTCCATCATCTCCTTCCAACTGTTGTGTCAACTTGTGTGGCCCGAGTTGAATGCGGGTTAATAAGACTACATCTAATATGCGGGATGTTTGTCTTTTCCATGGGTGCGAGGAGGAGTCTGAGCGGTAATGACCCATGGTGGGTGCGCGGAGGGCGTCGCCGAGTGAAGTATCCCAGGTGAAGCGGCAGACCTGACATATCAGACGTTTTACAATGGAGAACAGCAGCGGAGCGGGGGGTGGATGATGTTTACATCTGACACGGCCATCTTGGCAGCAACAATCGCTATCTTGTTGCCCCAGCTCTTGTTTTCTCTTAAACTCCAACCTTTTCTTAGTACGTACTGTTACGAAGGAGGGGGGGGGGGGGCAATCCACCCCTCTCTTTAAACTTCGTCACACCACCACTAACGGCTCGGGGCAATGGAAGGAGACGGGAAGGACTAAAGGGAGACACTGAACTGCTGTGCACGGCTTTTATTTCCCCCACACTACTCTACTATGTACAAAGTCACCAACACAATGTACACCACTGTACAGGCAAACGTCTCTCAAAGCGCACCGCCCTTTGAGCCACTGAGTCACTGTCTCACACAGGGGCGCCGCAGGCCCACACTCGAGTCTCTGTCTCTCACGCGTGCACGGCCTCCTCACAATAGAGTCACTGTCTCTCACACGTGCACGACCTCCATACAACTGAGTCACTGTCTCTCACGTAAGGGCGCCGCCCTTGCCCGGCACACTTGTGTATCACCACGCGCTACACATTCACCCAGTCTTTCACCCAACACAACACAAGTCAGTCTCACGTAAGGGCGCCGCCCTTGGAGCCGTGACCCCACCCCACAGTCGCCGCCACTGAGCCTGAAGGCCACGCCGTTCCCAACACAGGGCCACTCGTCCCCCTTCCAAACAGAAGAGGGAGACGCGCCTTTTTCAGGGCGGGTAATGTGAGGCACAGCTGTCACGGTAATCCTTCAGGGCGGGTAATCCTCCTGTCCCGCCTTAGCTGTTTTTCTGCTACTGTCTCCTGCTCCGCCAGGCCATCACCACATCGGTCCCCCCCCATTCTCTGGGTCAATGGGAGGAAAGGACGTGGCGACCCGAACCGTGGGTCGAACCCCCGCCAGCGAGACCCCAGAGGTAGAGACGAAGGACCCTTGCCTTGTTCGCTAGTAGCAACGAACAAGGCCCTTCGTAACAGTATTATGCATTACTGTTGATAACACAGTTACAAATTTGTGCTCAGTGGACTACTGCTCAACACAGATAACTCCAGACCCCTTTAGTAATACACCACCGGCTGTTCTGTATTCTCTGCCCGACCTCTCATACGCTAATATGGCCGCATTAGACGCAGGGTGAACTTTGCATTCCTTTTTAAGAGAAAAAACTGAGTCTTATGCGCCGTTAAATACGTATATAATGATAATTAATATATATATATATTATATATTATATATATATATATATATAATATATATATATAATATATATATATATAGTCAAACCTCGATATAACGGACCTCTATGTAACGGACTTCGGATATAACGGACTCCATTTGCGTGGCTTTTTTTTTTTTTTTTTTTTTTTTTAATTACCGTACTTGCCGGCGCATAAGACGCACCTCCGCATAAGACGCACCCTTATTTTACATAATATTTTGAGAAAAAAAAAAATATTAGTGTTTTTGAGGACATTTACTTTTCGTAAATTTATTAAAAGTTATTCAAAAAAAGATTTTGTAAGGGAAAACAATGATTTTGAGGATGTACCCAAATACATATTCACAGTGCAGTAATGTGAATGAAAAATTATACTAGTTAAAATAAAGAGAATGTGTACGTAACCCAAATCGGTCATCATTTATTGCAGGATGCTCCACGAATTGATATTCTAATATTATCTACTTATGACATTTAGCTTATATTTATTGTTGTAAGAATGCCTTTGCTGCTTTTTCATGCTATGTGTTTAGACTTTGTGGAAAATTTGCAGTAAAATAATGGTATTATTTTCGGTAGTGGGCTTTCAAAAGTCCTAGGATTCTTACCTCCATTATCGTGTATCTTCCTTCATTCTGTGTATTTTGAGCCCCATTTGCCTTGGCGCAATCGAATATTAATGGCATTGGCAGTGTGAAGCTTAGGTATGTTTGCAGGGCGGGCCTGGAGGGGCAGGGCGGGCACCCCCCTACACACACATGTAACAAACTTTGATTTCCTATAAAAACTAGAGCCAGATAAATTCAAAACACAGCAAAACTATTAGGAAAACTAAGTTTTCGGCCTCGAAATCGGTGTTACCCAATAACAAAAAATTACCAAGATATTACACTGTAAGGTGTATCTCATACATTTTTTGTTATTGTTGATGGGCACCGATGTCGGGATCGAAGATATTCGCCATGGTTTACACCTGTGAATCTATCACGGTCGCGAGGGTTGATTAGTCTTTCTCCTTTTTGGCGCCGTGATGGGTCTTGGTCTTGGTGTGATGTGTGGAAGGCTTCTGTCCGTCTACAGGTATGTGCATGCAGGCATTTTTACATAGGCCACTCTTTCCAGTTACGTTTTACAATTTTTCCTTATCCATAGAGATTTTCAGGGGTGAGGCATTGAGGGATCGAGGTGTATAAAGGCCTACCTGTCTCCCATCTATTCACAGTGGAGAGTGACAGAGGGACTGCGGGAAGGGGGTCATGTTTACATTGACGTCCATCTTGGCAGCAGAAACGCGTGATTGTTGCTCCCCTCTTGGTCTCTTTCGCAAACCCAAAACTTTTTCTGGTATTAATGCATTATGCTGATATTTTCTATAAACAGTACAAATTGTTTCAGTGGTCTACTGCTCACACAGATCACTCGAGACCCTTAGTAATACACCACCGTTTGCATTCTCTGCCGACCTCTCATTAAATATGCGCATAGACAGGGGAATTTTGCATCCCTGTCTTGGAGAAAAATGCGTCTTATGCCCGCAATACGGTATATAAAAACACATTAGACCGCTTATCGCCGCTCGAATTGTCATCAATAATTGATTATTTTCTCATTAAACTGGAATGCTTGGGTTTTAAGGAGTTTTTGAACTTTAGGAAATTTCTTTTGGGTTTTGAAAGGATTTTGGNTGATGTTAAAAACATTACAGTAAAGTAAAAAAAAACGAATGAAATGTGTACGGTAACCCAATCGGTCATCATTATTGCAGGATGCTCCACGAATTGATATTCTAATATTATCTACTTATGACATTTAGCTTATTTTATTGTTGTAAGAATGCCTTTGCTGCTTTTCATGCTATGTGTTTAGACTTTGTGGAAAATTTGCAGTAAAGATAATGGTATTATTTCGGTAGTGGGCTTTTCAAAAGTCCTAGGATTCTTACCTCCATTATCGTGTATCTTCCTTCTTCTGTGTATTTTGAGCCCCATTTGCCTTGGCGCAATCGAATTTAATGCATTGGCAGTGTGAAGCTAGGTATGTTGCAGGGCGGCCTGGAGGGCAGGGCGGGCACCCCCCTACACACACATGTAAACAAACTTTGATTTCCATAAAACTGAGCCAGATAATTCAAAACACAGCAAACTATTAGAAAACTAAGTTTCGGCCTCGAAATCGGTGGTTACCCAATAACAAAATTACCAAGATATTACACTGTAAGTATTCAACTTTTTATGTTGAGGGACGATGTCGGATGAAGTTTTCCCATGGTTTACACTGTGAATCTATCACGGTCGCGAGGGTTGATTAGTCTTCTGCCTTGTTTGGCGCCTGTGAGGGTCTTTTCTTGTGTGATGTGTGGAGGCTTCGTCTACAGTATTTTGCCTTTTTCTGCCTTGTCAGTACGGTTCAATTTCTTAATAGAGTACGGGTGAGATTGAGGGATCGGGTGGTATAAAGCTACCCTGTTCCCATCGTATCAGTGGAGAGTGACAGAGGGACTGCGGGAGGGGGTCATGTTTACATATGACGGCCATCTTGGCAGCAGAAACCGCGACTTTGTTGCCCCACCTCTTGTTTTCTCTCAAACTCAAACTTTTTCTTGGTATTATGCATTATTGCTGATATTACTAGTAACACAGTTACAAATTTGTGTTCAGTGGTCTACTGCTCAACACAGATCACTCGAGACCCCCTTAGTAATACACCACCGTCCATTCTGCATTCTCTGCCCGACCTCTCATTAGTAATATGGCCGCATTAGACGCAGGGTGAATTTTGCATTCCCTGTCTTGGAGAAAAACTGCGTCTTATGCGCCGGCAAATACGGTATATATAAACACATTAGACCGCTTATCGCCGCTCGAATTGTCAACTCAATATAATTGTATTATTTTCTCATTAAACTTTGGAATGCTTGGGTTTTAAGGAGTTTTGAACTTTGGAATGCTTGGGTTTTAAGGAGTTTTGATGTATCACATATTAAGATATATAAGGAAGGAGCCTGTGTTGCTAGTGATTTAGTGGTAGAAGGTGTGTATTGTTTAAAATAGTGATTATTAGTGTTATGGCGTGACCGCTGCTACGTCTCCCTGTCACCTCAACACCCTAAATTACCCTTATCTAAGGTGACACGCAGTGCTACACTGACCTAAATAGTGACACATGTATAGAACTGCACTTCACAACCATATAATATATATAATAATGAGCATTAGTCATGATAATATGCAATACCTTTGACAGCCACGGCTGTGTCTGGCTTGTTGTTTGTTTACCTTTCACTAGAGCTTGAGCTTGACTAGCTACACGTTTGGTTGTTTTTGTGATTATTTCTCATTTATTTCACGTGAGGAGCGACCAAATTCAGCATGTAGTGCCAGTCCTGTTTCCCTCCCAATAGCTACAAGTCTGGTTGTTTGTTTATTATTTCTCATTTATTCACAATTTTTCCGTTTTTTTTACTTTTTCCACCTTGAGAAAATCCCCTCGCTATAACGGACAATCGCTTAACGAACCCCCCCCCCCCTTTAGCCCGTAATATTGAGGTTTACTGTATAATATATATATATATATTATCATTTTTATATATACAAACATGCCTCGGTTTTTTACAAATTCGTTCAAAAGTTGTTCAAAATATATTTATAACGTACTAGCAGATACCCGCATTGCCCGTGTTTTTTTTTTTTTTGCATAATAATATGCATAATAATATCCCGTTCCGTCCCGTCCCGCC
The DNA here is from genome assembly GCA_016584305.1 of Chionoecetes opilio. NCBI lineage: Eukaryota > Metazoa > Arthropoda > Malacostraca > Decapoda > Majidae > Chionoecetes > Chionoecetes opilio. The sequence goes on from JACEEZ010000391.1 coordinate 678,923, forward strand.
CTGCCCCGCCCCATCCCTTTCCGTTCCATCCTGTCCCCGTCCCGTCCCGTCCCTCCCCGTCCCGTCCCTCCCCTCCTTAACCAATCATATCCGAAAATTGAAGTCTCCTAAAAAGTCTCCGAATTGAAAAAATAAAAGCGTAAAAACTAAGTTAGAGCCTTCCGGTTCTAAGGAGACCTTTTACAGCCTTCTCCGACGAAAACTGTGGGAGGAGTACGGTAACAAACATATGGACATTGCCCTTTATATATTACACTGGGGAACAAATTTTTGTTGAGTTAGGTCTGACACTTGTTATTAAGTAATTTTTGGGTGCTGAATCCAAACTGATCTCAGTTTTTCTCTATCACGTCAAGTTTTTGAACTGTAGGATTTTTTGTTTTTTTAAGAAATATGAAAATACTGTACATAACAGTAACAGTGTTATTTATAAAAAGTTGCAAATGTTAACATACAATGAAAAATGAAGAAATAGGCATGAATAGAAGTTTATTTAACATCATCCTTTTTTAGAAAGGATAAGGCTTAATTGTGTGCAGGTTAAGGTAAAAATTTACGTTTTTTGCTTTGTCTGGAGTGTTCAACTTGAGGACAAATGGGTTTGATGCTCCAGCAATAGTCAGCCATCATATGCACATCCCATCTACCCGGGTAACGTTCTTCCATAACCTTCAAATCTTGGTGAAATCTTTTCACCTTGCTCTCCCCTAGCAGCACCAAGATTTTCCGGAAGTTGGCAAGATGGCTATGCAAAAAATGTACTTTAATACTCATGTTGCAACCAAGCGCTTTGTAGCTCTCCAATAGTTTCTGAACAATTTCTGTGTAATTACTTGCCGTGTATTTCCAAGAAGTTTGACGACGTCTTTGAATGATAGCCAAGCATTCTTTTCAAGTTCTGACAAGTACCGTTGAAAGTTCATCTTTGATGAGCTGTCAAATTTTGTGGACCACAAACACACCGGCCTTGATTTTTTCAATTGACAGTCCGGGAAAATGCCAAGATGATGTACTTCAAACAGTCGCCATCATTTGACAATGCTTTTACAAATTGTTTCATGAGACCTAGTTTTATGTGCAGAGGTGGAATATTATTTTCTTCCTGTCAACAAGTGGCTCATGTACAATGTTAGGATCTCCGGGTTTTTAAGATCAGATCTCGGAGGCCAATTCGTCTGAACCCAATGCTTCTCTCGAGCTCTGCTATCCCACATACAGAGAAAGCAAGGATACTTGTGTATCCACGTTGTTGACCAAAGGAAGGACACCATTTTAAGGTCAACACAGATGATCAATTGTGTTTGTCATATTGCAATAACTCAATGACTCTCTTTACATCTCCATATTCTTCACAAAGACAGACTGAATCCCCAAATAGGGACTGCGCCAAACAAATTGCCATTGTGTAGAAGGACACACTTAAAGCTCCGCTTTGAGCTATCAATAACAATCGCCATTCATTTGGATTGTAGATTGAAAGCCCTAATTCCTTCAGTAAACCAGGAATGTTATGGCAAAACACAAAACCGCTGGCACTTCGAAAGTACTGCAGAAATGTACTTTCTCTGGTTTCGAAGTATGATCCCTTCACTCCTTGTTCAAGTATGTTTTTTCTCGTTCAGTCTTGATGCTAGTATTTCTGAAGCTTTTTTGGATAGGCCCAAATCACGTGCTAATCATTTCAACTCGTGCTGATCAAACCCCCTACGAACTGAATCCTCGTGAATGTCAAAATCTGCATCATTGCTGTCACTGCGTTCTTCAACATCACTCAGACTTCTAGAGGAGGTAGTTTTCGAAAACTGGCACTGGCATTTCAGCTGAATGAGGCGAGGCATTGGTCTTATAGCTGACGGTAGATTAGGGTATTTTATTTTACTTTTATTTTTCTTGTTAAAACCTGATGTTTTCACTAAACAAAAGTAACAGGCTGTGGAATGATCTTTTTGCTCTCGCCAAACCATGGGGATACCAAATGCCAACTTTTCACGTGTTCCTTGGTCCACACCCGTAATCTCTCGACAACACTGCTTGCACACTTTTGTGAGGGGCCCATAGCTTGTCTTGATCACCGAGTTTCACTTTAAAAATTATGCGAAATATGCTTGTTTTTACAAATACGCTGATGCTTGCCCTCTGACTTGGAATGGTGAAACTACCACCCTATATAGCAGAAGGAGTCAGGGTGTTTTGGCATTTACGACGAGACGTAGCAGGAGCAGACATGATCTGAAACAAAAGAAATATATACCTATGTAAATAAAACACTAAGCGGAAAAGTTACAAGCTTTGAAAACAAAAAAAACCAGCATAAAACGAAATAGAAATTACAATGGTATGTTGGGTTTCAAGGTTTTAAAAGAAAAGCCCCTAACAAATCCTCCTAATTCCTACTATCCTAGCTTTCTGTTTGCAGATTTGATAGTACTGACCCATTGGGAGCTGCACACACCTCTCACCGCACTGTCTCCATTGTTTCTGCACAAACAAGTTGCCCCATAGCTCTCGGGTGAGTCAAATCGTAATCAGCTGGCCAGTTTTACTACAGCTCAAAAAGTGGAATTTTGCTTATCTGGAGGGTAAGCTGTGGAGAAAAAACTTGACGTGCTAGAAAAAAAACTGACTACAGATTTGGAATCAGCATGCCCCAATTTTAGTCTAAATAAGCTCAAAAATCTAACTCAACAATTTTTTTTCTTTCAAATTGTTCCCCAGTGTTATATTTATAAACTATGGTGGCCCCCATATTTACCTGTGCCCCCTCATTTTTACACCCCGTGTTCCTTAACTGTTTATAATTATTTAAGGCTTCAGTAAATATTTCAATCCTTCCATTGCGTCCATGTAATTGTATCTCATAAAGAAGAATATATATATATATATATATATATATATATAATACAGACATGCCCTCAGTTTTTTAATATAATTCGTTCCCAAAAGTTGTTCTAAAACCGAATTGTTCTAAAACCGAAACACATTTTTCCATAAGAAACAATATAAAATGGATTAATCCATTCCTGACCTCCAAAATAAAGACTTTTTTTTACCTTTTTAGCCGTATTTCATTCACATTCACATTTTCATTCACTCACTCACTAACCTAACCTAACCTAACCTAACCTAAAACCTAACCTAACCTAACCTAACCTAACCTAACCTAACCTAATCCCACACTTTAACCTCCTAACTAAAGCCAAATCTGCATTAAAAAAAATGTCCGCGGTAAGGGAAGAACAGAGGCGATGCAGGTCACAAGAGGAGGGAAGATTGATGCCTATAAACACTTGTCTCTCGCCTCCCTATGAACAACATGTCATTATCTCCAAAAGTAATGATTTTTCGACAGAAGCTCATAGAGAGAATGTTCTTAGAATCCAATAAGGTAAACAGAAACCAGACTCCCAATTGTGTACCTTAGATAACACTTTAGTCGCCAGCTGCCCAAAAATGTCGCCAAACCGCCAAATATTACAAATTATAGCATCACTAAATGATGTTTTATGTACCACTGAAGATGATAACACAGTAGTTTATATCATGACTGTAAATCTACTCTGTTTCAGTGTTGTTTTATGCTCTGTATCTGCAAGTATATACGGTTTCAAATTTCGCTACTCGGTTTTTTTTTTTTTTGCGCGACGACGACGGCGGAAGGACACTCAGAACATACCTTTTTGTTGGTCGCCACTCTTTGAAATTTTAGTAATTTTTTCTCATCCAAAAAAGACACAAATGGGACACAAAAAAAGACCCC
>JACEEZ010000392.1:0-15179 GCA_016584305.1 Chionoecetes opilio
AATAAGCATTTAATTTTTTGCCGCATCTGATTAGCCTGTGATCACTGTTTGCCAATGTTCACCTATATCGCAGTAATCAATCAGATCAATGTCGGTATGAAAACTAAATCTAGGATACTATTATCCCTTGTAGGCTCACGGACCACCTGATTAAATATACTTCATTCACCATATCAAGCAATCGCATACCTTTTCTATCAGTAGAATTATTATTCCAGTTTATATGAGGTAGGTTAAATCTCCACAAATATTGTATCGTTATTATTGTTCACAACTGACTTTATTCTCGTCATACAGGAGGCAATCTACTTCCGCATTAGATTTGGGAGGACGATATCTTGTCCCAATAGTTAGCAATTTACCGTTTTAGCTTAATCTTTGCGTAGACTGAGTCATAATGATCTTTATTTTCTTTATCGATTTCGATTGCTTGCAAATTTTCTTTAATATAAAGAATGACACCTCCACCTGCTTTATGCGTGCGACAATTTAGGAATGTCTTATAGCCTGGAATGGCTATTTTCAGCTAATAATTGTTTATCTTTTTGTGTTGACCCAACTCTCAGTGATACTCGATATCTGGCGTTTCGGCAACAACGTATGCTATAATTCGTTACCTTTAAATAATGCCTCTGGCATTTGTGTAGAGTAATTTAAGTTCCTTGATAGTTTTTGGTAACCTTGCGTGAGGGTTTACCGGCAGGGCGTCTACGGTCCACTTTTTCAGGGCGCTTGATTAAGTTACTTTGATTTGTATTTGCAGAAACGGGACGTGACCCAGCGTTGCTGTGGGTAAGAAGGGGTTAAGGTGATGCTGCTACCGCCGTCCGCTCGTCGTTTTTTGATCTGTAAGAAGAAACTTTATCATTTAGCAGACGTCCTAATCGTGCATGGCCGACGGGGCTGAGGTGGAGTCCGTCATCCCCAAATAGGATGGAATCCTCAACCAGGATGGGATCCTCGTAGAATTATCCCGAAAGTTTGCGAAGTCTACATTCTCCTGTGCACAAAGAGCCCTCAGTCGGTTATTTGCGCTGAACGCCTTATGCGTAAAAACTTTGGCCTACTCCTAGTCTGTTAGCAAGTTTAGAAGAGCAGTGAGCATGAAAATATCGATAGAAGATAGCAAAAAAGCAACATTGCGGCGGTGATTTAAGATTGAAGACAGTCAGTCAGAGGAGAGGAGTTTGATGACCGATAAACTTTTGATTCAACCGTGTTTAGGAGAGCTGTATGAGTGGATCCCCCCCAAACATGTGAGACATACTCCATACATGGCGGATAAGGCCCCTGACAGAGCAAGCACTGAGATGGAGAAAAAATGGATGCAGACGCCACAGGACAGCTAACTTCTCAAAGCTGTTTTAGCAAGAGATAAGATGTGATATTTCCATTTCAGATTTTTAGTAAAGGATAGTCCTAGAATGTTCATTGTAGAAGAAGGAGATAGTTGAGTGTCATTGAAGAAAGGGGATAGTTATCTGATAGGTTTTGTCGAGTAGATAGGTCAAGAAATTTTGGTTTTTGAGGCATTGAACAAACAAGGTTTGCTTTGCCCCAATCAGAAATTATAGAAAGATCAGAAGTTTGGCGCTCGGTGGCATCTCTCCGTGAATCCTTAGTTAATTCATGTTGAGTTGGGACGTCTGATAAACGACGTAGAAAAATGCAGGGTAGAATCTAAGCGTAAGAGTGGATAATGGGGCTTTGGTTAGATTTAGGAAATCGAATGAATAATAAAAAGAGAGGGGGGGATAGGCTACCCATGAGGAACACCACTTGTAGTTTAAAACTCCCTTCCACTTCCAAAATCGAACCACGTAGCGCCACCAAATTTGTTATTGACCTTCGTAAATCTGCCACGTAAAGAAACCCGATGCCTCAAAAAATTTCACGCTGCAGAAAGTTTTTGTCATGACGGTCGTAAATGTCCGATGAAGTCATGATAGCTGTAAAACTAAGTCACAAAGGGAAATTTAAGGGTCTTTTGGCGTCACGATGAGCTACATAACCCGCATCCCTTTGACGGTCCATGAATGTATTACGAACTTCAAGAGCTGAAACATGCCCCCCCAGGGAGGTAGGTTTTGGGGGATAGAAAAGGGAAACGGGGGAAGATAAGGGGGGGAAAAACAGGGTGGGTGTTGGGTGGAGAACGGGGGGAAAATGGGGGGGGGGGGGTTTGTGATAAAAAAGGGGGTGTTGGTGTTGGGGGGGGAAAGGGGGGCGGACCCAATCTTGAATTTCTGGGAAATCTTGTAAAGCAAACGTCACGGCACAGCTCGTTAATCTCTTCGGCGACTCGGCAGTAACTCGAACGCCTGCTGTGTAGTGCGCATGCCTCTCCTCACTCGCTTGCTCCCTATCGCTGCAGACTTGTGAGAGAGTTTTTAAACAAGGAAAATGAAAAAAAATTGACTCTAGCTGGGGCGTTGAAAAATTAAACCAGAAGGATGAGGATGTTAGTCAAGTGACAAAAAGGAGGAAAAGGGGAGAAATAAAATGGATACCGAACGCTAAATGGAGGGGAAAAGGAGAAAGGACAGGAGAGGGGGAAAGAAAAATAAGGAAGAGATAACAGTTACTGGGAATAAGTGAGGAGAGAAACGAAGGAAAAGAAAATACCAAATCCTAACAAGAACTCCATCTGATCAAAACACATTCCACCCCTGCCGAAAAAAGGAAGAAAAACAGCCTAACAACGCAGCAGGAGAAGGGGAGAAGAAAAAAAAACACCGAGAAAGCACACACGGAAAAAGAAACAAAATGCAAGAAACATCGAAGAAAAAGTTGTAACGTTGAACCGAAAGATGAAAAGGGAAAAAAATAATCAAACCCCTTTACCAACGAGATGGAGGGAAAAGGAAACGCGGTCAAGAAAACCAAAGAAAAAAATATACAGAAAACAGAGATAAAAAATTGAACCCAAACGCGAAATGTGGAAAAACCAACTGGGGGGATAAAAATATGAAGGGACAAAATTAAAAAGGGAGGAAAATCAGGATAACCTATTTCCCGTAGGCTTGAAGAAGGAACTGGGTCTTGTAAACGTGGGGGATATCGTTGTAATTCTAGCCGGGTATCTTGTGTCCCCCCGACCGATTGCAGTTCGGGCTCTGTTGGAATGTCCTTACTAGTGTGGGTTCTCTCCGGGCGTCAGTGCAGGGGTCGGCCCCTTTCTGTTACCGGTTTTAGGTGAGCCCCTTAAGGGTTCTCTCTCTAATTTCCCTACCGACGTAAAGGGTGTTGTCCTTTCCGGCCTTTATTTACCTGGGGAAAACGGTGACAATCGTAGTCCCGGCGGCAGGGCATATCGGCTCTCACCTTCGCTAACTATGTACTGAAACCTTTTCTTCCCGAGGGCCCCAACCACCCCCAATTCTCCCTTGCGCCTCGTTGGGATAGCACTGATGGTTGAGCCCCTGTTTGTTTTTCTTTTGTCTGTCTGAGATCAAGTTTAAAGTAGAAAAAAACCCCAAATTTAACAATCCTATAAAGGAAAAAAAAATAAAATTATGTTTTAACCCTTCAAATATGGGGCTATTTAAAATGGAGCGGTTAGAAATGAAATATTGGTTTAGCTTTTTTTCTGCCTTGCAAAAGCTTTTAAATTTCGCCCCCAAAAATTGGGTTTTTTGTTGTCTCTTATTTTAGCCCCTTGGTCAGTCCTTCTGTCATCAAATTTTTAAATTTCATTTTTCTGTTCGGAGAAAACAATTCTATATCAATAAATTTTGTAGCTTTGGGGCAATATACCATGAGGTCTCGATGCAGGGCGGGGAAACTTGAACGTCTAAAGACTTGCCTCTGAAAATCTGGGGTTTGTTATTGCGAATGGAAAAAAAATATATAAAGAAAAGATGAGGTTGGTTAAGTAAATTTTAGAGAGGGACCCTGGTTTTAGAAAAAATATTTAAAATGAAGCTGGTTAGAAAAATATTTAAAGATGAGTTTTAGAAGTAATATTTTTAAAGATGGGCTGGTTAAATAAATATTTAAAGTGAAGCGGTTAGAAGAAAATTTTAAAGATGGCGGGTTAGAATAAATATTTAAGATACTGGTTAGAAGTAAATTTTTAAAATGGCTGGTTAGAAAAAAATTTTAAAATGAGCTGGTTAGAATAAATATTTAAGAGAAGCTGGTTGAAGTAAATATTTAAAGATGGTTTGGTTTTAAAAGTAATTTTAAAAGATGGAGCTTTTTTGAATAATATTTAAAGATGAAGCGTTAAAGTAATATTTAAAAAGATGGGCTGGTTAGAATAAATTTTAAAAGTGGAGCTGGTTAAATAAATATTTAAAGGGACTGGTTAGAATTATTTAAAGATGGACTGGTTAGAATAAATATTTAAAAGGGACTGGTTAGAAAAAATTTTTAAAAGATGGCTGGTTAGAAGTAATATTTAAAGTGGAGCTTTTTAAAAAAGTAAAAATTTTAAAGATGGGGAGCTGGTTTAAAAAGTAAAATATATTTGGTTAAATTAAATAACATTACAGGTTATTTCATTTTATTTTGTATTATCCTTAAAGTTTTGAGGAAATTTGACTAAAATTCAAAATTTTAATCCACATCGGAATATGAAAATGAAAAAGAATATAGATAAAAACAAGTGGGGCGTAATTAAAGGATTCAGGACAAAAATTCAGGAGCATGAACAGAGAAAAGGGCGAGGGAACCGGGCCCCTTTTTCAACATTTTAATGCAGGTAGGAAAACTACTACCACCCAAGAGTGACCACAAAATATATAAAAAATGTTAAGCAAAAACCAATTTTGTGCCCCTTGAAAACCCCACTATTAAATCTGGACACGAGGCTTGGGTCGAAACTAAAAACATTGAATTTTAGTAATGTTTTTAATTCTCCAAGTTCCCCTTGTTTAACATTTGATAAAAACAAAGCAAAAAAATCCATATTTTTTTTTGTACAAATATCAAGGAGGAGGAAACGGAAAATAGGAAAAAAATTAAAAGATATTTTTTTTAAGGAAAAAAAAGAAAAACGGGTTACAAAAGTTTTTCCGAAATGGAATGGTTTTTTTTAAGAATTGAGGAAACAGTGAATTTTGAACATATATTAAAGAAAAATATCTAAATATATCTCAGTTACACCACGTTTATCTCGTGTTATTAGTTATCCCCCTACACAACTCAAGAAAGTACGATGGGCCCCAGAGTGGGGGACCTTTTTGGGGCATTAAAAGGTGTTTCCCTATTGTATCATCGTCTGGGTGTTTACCTTTTGGGGCACCACACAGATTCCCCAAGACCCATGGGAGGGCCCACCCCCACCCCTGCCTGCTTGCCACGGGGTTTCAAACTTTCTTTTATGAGGATGGTAGAAGGTTAAAAAAGTTTTAAAAAAAAAAGTTAAAAAAATTTTAAAAAAATTTGGAAAAGCACTGGAAAAAAAGTATTTTTGGTTAAAAAATTAAAAAAAGTAATTTCCGGAAAACCCCTTTTTTCGCAATTTTTAGTTAAAATTAAATTAAAAAAACCCAATTTAAAAAAAAAAATTTTTCCCAGAATAAAACAGATTTTAAAAAAAAAAGGGGGAAAAATGGGTTGGGGGGAAATTTTGGAGAGAAGCAAAAAAGAAAAGGTTGAAAAAAAATTTTAAATTTTAGGGGGTTGGGGAAAATTTACAAGGGGAAAGGGGCCATTTTTGTGTAAATAAAAAGTATTGAAAAGAAAAAAAAAAAACAAAAAAAATAAATTTTTTATAATTTTAGGTTTTTTTTTAAAAAGGGGGAAGGTTTCCAACTTAAAAAATTTGTTTCAAGTGCAGGATTTTAACCGAAAAATTTAAGATTTTTTTCGAATTTAAAAAAAGGGGAAAAGAAAAAAGGAAACTTTTAGAATATAAAAAAAAAAAGACGATTAAATAAATAAAATTTTACAATTTTAAGTTGAAAGGTGATTTTAAGGTTTTTATGCTTACAAGGTTTAATTAAGGTTAAGGAAAGTGGTTTTTTAATTGAGGGGTTTTTTGTTTTTTTTGTGGGAACAAAAAATTTGGGGATTTTTATTAACATTTGGGTTTTAAATGTGTTTAACCCCTTTGCCAACACTTTACCCCCTGGGGGACCGATTTTTTAATGGGAAAGTTACTTCAGCGGGGGCCGGGAGTGGGGGGTGGGTCTTTTGGAGTTTAAAAGGGACGGGAGGTCGCGGGGCAGGCTGCTGGGAATTTGGGTAACCCCTTGTCCCACCTGGCCTGGTTCCCGGGAATTAAGCAGCTCGAACCCCCCCCCCGGGGCCACTACCCCCCCCTTCCCCCCCCAAAAAAACTTTTAAAAAAATTGTTAACCCCCACCCCGCCCTCTCCCAAGGGGGGGGTTTGCTACGGGGTTCAAGGGGGGGTGTAATGTAGCCCTTTTTGCCCCCCCAAACCCGCTAAGGTTCTATCCAAATGGTCCTCGGTGGAGACAACTCCCGGCCCCCTCCCGTCGGGGCCGGGACCCATCTCCAAATTTAAGAATAAGGGGGCTGCCCTTCGCCTGGAATCCGGGGATTTTCCCCAGGCTCCCTGCCCCCTTCCCGGGGGCCCCCTTTGTCCCCCCTAGAGCCTGTTGGGGTCCCCCCGGGGCCTCCTTTTTAATGTCCCCCTATCATGCCTTGCAATCCTGAAAATAAATCTGTGGTCCCCTTCGGAGCCGTAGTTTTACCCAATCCAAATCCCTTTTTGGCCCTAGCCCCAGGGTTCCAGGGGGCCCGGGGGGCCCCCGAAGGAGGTTTGTGGGGGCGTTCCCTGGTTCCCCTCCGCCCCCCCGCCCCCTTTCCTGCCCCCCCCAGGGCTCCCCGGGCCCTGGGGTGGGGGCCCTCTGCCCTGCTCCGGGATCCGGGGGGGGGGGGGGGGGCCTGGGGCGAGGCACGCCAGGCGCGGGGGGCCAAAACCGGTAGTCTATCCCGTAGAGTTTTCCTTCCCAAAACCTTGCGTCGGCAACCTCAGGCAGGGGGCCAGATTTGGCACCAGGATTCTCCTACCCCGTCGCGGTTACTCCCCCGTTCCCTCACGACCGACGTGAGGTTACCGCTGCAGTTTATTCTGCAGAAATATATTATCAGTTCGCGACCAGTGTGCCACGTTAACGCCCCGCCGAAGCCGCGCGGGGGACTGTCCCTTTCCTCCTTCGTGGTGGGCGAGCAGCTCACCGCTGAACTCTAACAGTAGTCCCTTTCCTATGACTCTCCTGTTTAAGGCCAAACCCTTTTCTCCCCTTTTGGGCGCTGATAATGATCTGTTCCCTCACGAAAACCCTTTGTTTCCCCCTCTCTCACTACCATCCTTAGCCCCTTCTCCTTCTCCCCATTTACCCTTTTTTCCCCCCTTTCCCATTCTCTACGTCCCGCCCCACATTACCCTCTCCGACAAAAGAGGGCCCGTCCTCGGTCGGCTTGGGCCTGCTGCGTCAATGCCTGAAATTTAAAAGCAAAGGGGTCGAGGGGGGCTGAGGGCTGTGGATTAGTGCGGCGAGGCCCACCTGGAAGGGGGGGATGTCGAAGCAGGAGGCGGGGGGATCGGGAGGCCGTGTGGGTTTTGCACCCGCACCATGATGTGCGGCCCCCCAGCGTTTGGCAAAACAAACCTGGTAAGCATTTGGAATGGGGAAAACTGTAAAGGGCCCTCCTTTCGGGTGAAGCTTGGGGGAGCGCAGGTAAGGGGGGTCGCACCAAATGCGCACCCCAGATAAAGGGTTCGAGGGGGGCTGGGCTTGGAGGTGGGGTGGACGCTGCACACGCGCTGTGCCCCCTGAAGTCCGCACGGAGCGGGGGAAAGGGGTTTTTCGCCCATGGGGCAGCCGCAGGGTCCGTTCCGTAAGCAAAATTTTGGGCGGTCAGGGGAAAGAGGGGCCACCCCTGCCGAAGATATTAAAAGTGGTAACCCCGGGGGTTCGCCAGGCGATGTGTTGGGGGAGAGCTGGGCTGAAGGGAAACTCCGGCCAAGCGGGCGAGAATCTCCGCCCCCACTGCCGGAGGATTTTCCCACCGTTCTTGCGAGCGCTCCAAAATGCCATTCCCTTTGGGGGTGGTAGGGGGCGTGCAAAACCTAGAACGCCCAGGAGGAGTTGGAGCTGGACCCCAAAGATACCGTGAATTTTCCCTCCTCGGTCAGGAGTCCGCGGGTACCCCAAAGACAGTAGACACGGTCCATCAGAACCCGACCACGGATCCCTGTGTGGTCACAATGGGCCCAAAATAGTGAAACCGGAGAAACGTCGATGGGTTATGACGAAGGTTTACCCCCCATGAGAGGGGGAAAGGCCCCCTGATATCCACGGCTACCGTATCCCAGGTAGTGCGGCCGCGATGACTCCAGGGGGTCCAGGCGCCGTCGTAAACCGTTTTCCCAGCTGGCAGCCCTTGCACTCTTACCGCCTCACGGGCATTAAGGCTTCTTGGTGCGCCCGGAGCGTTGACGGAATTTTGCCAATGTTTTACGAATGCCCAAATGCCCCCCTGTGGGTGCAGCAGCTTCATTGCGTGGGGGCCCCTTTTCTCCCAGGGTTGTCGTCCCCTCCGCGTCGAATGACGATTTTCGACCACCCTCGTCCTGGGGGAGGTTCGGGCGCCTTGTTCAACTGCGACCACCGCGGCCCACATCTCTCCGGACGTAGGGGGGGAGCAATCAAAATTTAATGGTGTCTACGGGAGCGGGGCAAACCCATCGACTGGCTTGTGCCTTCCCCCGGGCCCATGCTTGATCTCGGGTCTATTCCTCTAAGGAAAAGGGGCCCCGTATGGGGCAGGCCCGGGCTTCCGCTTCATAGAACGTGCCACTGGGACTGTGGTGGGCCGTGAAAAATGTGGAACTTGTTGCAAAGCAAAAAGGGGGGAAAATTCCGTTGCCCGACATAGCGAGACTTCCCTTTTTCGTCGCGCTATGTTCTTTTCCCAAATTTTTAGGGTGCGGCCTTTCATAGCGTGACTCTTTCTTTATTGTCCCTTTAGTTTGGGCAAGGATCGCACCCGGCCCAGATTACTGGCATCCGTATTAAACGGAAGGGTAAGCTCGAAATTCGGGGAAAACAGTGACAGGGGTTTCGTCAGTGCCTGTTTTTAATCGCGAAAGGCTGCTCCAAATTTGTGGTCCTTTTCCCGGGAACTTTAGGGCCCGTCAAAAGTTAGTGAGCGGCTCGGGGTTTAGAAGTTTTCTAATGTACCCCCGGTAGTAGGGGGGGCCCTACCCCGGGAAAACTGCAATTGCTATAGTGGTTGGGGTCGAGACTCGTCGTAGCTGCCCAATTCTTTAGGTCTGCCGTGATACCCTCTCCGAGCAACTGATCAAGAAAACCCGTTTTACGGGCCCTGCCAGGGGGCATTTCGATGGCTTCATTCAAACCCGGGGACCGTGTCGCCCCGACCGCAAAGTAGGCGGTTAGATTTCTGCCCAAGTGGCTGAGAATACTATTATTTGTCGAGGTAAAAAGACTATTTACCCATTTTAAAACCTTTCCAAGACTTGGGGCCTTGATCTGGAGCTGTGCCGGTCCGTTACATAGGCCCAATGCCACTACTCAAAAACCTCCAAAACTGGTGCGGGAAAGCCCTCTTGTGTCGGGCGCCTTCGCTAATTGGAATTTTCATACCCGGCCTGTAGGGCCGGTCGGAAAAACCCGGCCGATCCGTGTAGTGCTTCTAGAGTGGTCGATGCGCGGCCGGGGGGGGGCGCTTTGATGGCCGTTGTTTTAAGCGCCGGAAATCAGGCAGAACCCCCGGGAAACCGTCCTATGTGTTGGTCATCCTAACGCCGCGGGCCGCGGGCCCGTGTGAGGGGCCCGGGTTCCGCTTGGGGGCATTTTCCCGAAGTTGCTTGTCTTCTTCCTCAAACCCCGCTGCTGTGTCTTGCCTGCCCTGGGGGCCCAGGGGGAACCCAGGGGGAAAACCCCAGGGGCAGGGGGCGAGCGGGGGTTCGTTACGTTCTAGTAGGGCGTCGTGTCGCGTCGTTTCCCCTCCCCCCTGTCCCCCGCTAGTGTTCCCCCAAAGCCCATGGTCCCCCCGGGCCCCGAAGGAGGGCCCAGGGGGAGGCGTGTGGTGACTCGTGGAATCGTAGAGTTGCCGTACCCACCCCCGGGGGCAAAGCGGAGCGCTCCTTCGTCGCCTTGTTTGCCTCGTGGAGTCCTGTGGTCCCAAAGAAGACCACAGGGGCGGCTGTGTTCAGGGACGTCATGGCCTGTAAGTTTCACTTCCCCCCCCGGGGGGCCAAAAAAAACGCCACTGTTTGCCCCGCCCGGCCCCCCCTCATCTCAGGGGAAAAAGGGGAAGCACAGGGGGGAGACGGAGCATGGACGGTGGGGCGTGTTTTGGCCCGTAGTGTGGGGCTCAGCCCCCAAATTGGCCGTGTACGCATCCCCTGGTGCGTTTCAAAAGGTTGGCCCAAAAAGGGTTGGTGAACTCGAAAGGTTTGATGCAATCGTGGGTCGTGCCCGGGAGATCCTCATGGAGGCGATCCTTTGCGATCCCTTGGGTGGGGGGAACCGTGGAGGGGGAATTGCCTAACCCTACATATTATATATATATATTTTAAAAATAATATATATATATATATATCACTCGTGGGAACCTCTGGAAGGAAAGCAATTTTTACCGGGGGTCTTCACCATCACGAGATCTGAAATAAAAACAATTTTCACCAGTGCCTCCGGAACTGAAAATATTACATGACATGGCATGACATGACAGGGCACAGGGCGACGGGAGGGTCCCCGCAAAGTGCCCTTCCGGCACAGTGCCGTGAAAAGTGCCGTTTTAAAACCCCGTCGGGTTACAGGGCCTGAACTTTTGGGGGAGCCAGGTCGAATCCCCCCGGGATGAAGGGCAGGCTTTTGCATCCCTGTCCTCTTCTCCCCAGAGAACCGTGGGGGGATTACTCAAGGGCGCCCCCCCTCGACCCCCAAAGGGGGAATGTGTGGGAAACGCCATTTGTCCCGCCCAAGGGCCCCTCCCTACCTACCCACCCCACCAAACGCGGGGGACCTTAAAAAATACCTCGGTCTCTTGACCACCTGTCGCCCCGCTGTTTTCCCGGGGGCGGAATTTTGTCAAATCGGCGTCTGCGTATCCCCCCCCGCCCGGGTATTTAAACCCCGCCGGGCCCACAGGCCTGACTCTGCCAGGGGTCCGGGAGCATCCCCCCGGGTAAAATAAATATGGATCGGGGGTCGGTCGTGGGGCCCGGGACTAATTAAACCCGGCCCCCCCGACACGGTGCTGAACTACCGTGTCACCTGGGGGCAGGGTTAAATTTTTCCTTCCCTTAACCCAGGTCGTGGGGCCGGTACTTATCCTCCCCGCCACCAGGCACGCCCCGGACCGAGTTAATATTCTCTTCCTCTTACGACCCACCCGTTTCCTCCCCCTAAATTGTTAGTCCTTTACGCTCGGCCTCCATAAGGAAATTCCCCGTTGCCCTAAACGAACCTACCCATTCAACCCGGGCACACGGCAGCCCGCCCCAGCCGCGGCCCTCACTCCCCCACTGACCATTGATCCCCTGTGCGTCTCACTTCCACTTCATACTCTCTTTTGGGGGTGGGCTAATACTCGTCACTGGCCTCACACACCCCACACGCTTACTAATGCTGTGGCGCTCGTATCCCCAGAGCTGGGCATAGCAATACCTCGAGCGCACGCGATACTATAACTGACGATCTGAAACAAAGTATTACGGCTGCCAAAGGATAGATTATAGATAATAAAAGAAAAAATTAAATTACCTGTTATAATGTGCCCAAATGTAGTTTTTCTAGGTACATAGTAAAAGCAAGCTAAACTTTGGTATCGATTTTTCGCTGCGATTCTATCGCGTTTAATTTTTTTTTTTTTTTTTTTTTTATTTTTTTTTTATTTTTATTTTTTTATGCAGTAAAGTTATCGACTACCCCAAAAAATTTTTTTTTATCCGGTATGTTACCCCTACCAAATTTATTTTCGCCCCCCTCTGGCATCTCTCCCCTTTTCTGCAGCTAACCACGCCCGCCCCTAGATCTGGATCCGTTTCCTGCGCCCCTATTTAAGGCCCCCCGCCCCACTCCCAAGGGGGAGGGGAAATTTCGTACCGGGCTCAACGGGGGGTGTCAAAGTAGCTCCCCCGTTTTAAAAAGGCTCCCCCCCAAACCCGCTAAGGTTCTATCCAACGGTCGCTCGTGGATGACACTAACCCTGGCAAAACCCCCACCTGTCGGGGCCGGGTAGGGCCATCTCCAAGTTCTACAGAAGGGAACGGGCAGTGCCCTTTTGCGCGCGGAGATACGGGAGCTTGGTTCCCCAGGGTAGAAAAAGCCCCGGCTATGCCGGGGCACCCTCCCGTCCCCCCTAGAGTCCCCGGCTTTATACGGTTCCCCCAGGGCCTCCTTAATCGCCCGCCCATCATGCACTTTTCAAACACTGAAAACATCCCATCTCTGCGTCCCCCTCAGGAAAACCTGTATTTGGGGGCCCCAGAGGTCCTAGATCCTGTTTGGTGCCTCGTAAAGCCCCGGGTTCCGAGGGGAGCCCCGGGGAAGCCTCCTGAGGGGGTTCTAGTAGGGGGTCTAGTCGCGTAGAGTTTCCCCTCCCGGGCCCCCCCCCCCCCCTAGGGCCCGGCCCCAACGCCATGGCTCCCCCAAGGGCCCTGAAGAGAGGTGGGGCGAGTCCTGCCCTCTCCGGGGATCCTGGGGGGGCCTCGGGCGAGGCACCCAGGACCCGCCGGAAACCGGGTATCGTATCCCTAGAGTTTTCCTTGCCAACCTTCGCGGCAACCTCAGGGACGCGGGCCGACTTGGCCGCAGATGTCTCCTACGCGTCCGGTTACTCGCCCGTTACTCACGACTCGCTGAGGTTACTCGCTGCGTTATTCCCGCAGTAAAAATACTATCACTTCGCGACACAAATGTGCACACGTAAACGCCCGCCCAAACCGGCGATGTACGTCCTCGTTCCTCCTTTAGTGGTGGCGAGGAGCTCACCGCTGAACTCTCAACATGAGTCCCCTTTTCCTATGGATCTCCCGTTTAAGGCCTAACCTTTTCTCCCCTCTTGGCGCTGATAATATCTGTTCCCCCGCGAAAACCCTTTGCTTTTCCCCCCTCTCACTACCATCCTTTGTCCTTCTGCCTTCTCCCCATTTATCCTTCGTTCCTTTTCCCCATTCCTCTTCCTCTACGCCCGCCCCCCACAAAAATATTTTTATTTAATAATGTCGTGAAAAAAAAGCCGCTGCGCACAGAGGGGGAAAAAACAGTACGGCCCAACAAAAAACCCCGGGGTGGATAAAAACACCCTGCGGTGCCCCCTGCTGATTACTGCATTCGGAAAAAATGTGGGCGATGAATGACCCGCCCCGAGCCGTTGTGTATCCCCCAGGAACGAAGCCTCCATAGCCCCCCAGCATCGCTGTCCTACGAAGGCGATTCCACGGGAGAGGCTGAAGGGTTGCCGGGGAAAGGGGAGGAGGGGTGGGGGTCGGAAACCCCCCGATCTGCAGGGGGAGAAGCACTGGTGGGGGGGGAAAGGGAGGGGGACGAGGTAAATGTTTTTCAGAAGGTATTTTGGGTCCCGGGGTAGGATTAGGATGGGGGTGGGGGGGGGGGGTTTGTGATGGGCGGTGTAGGGTAGGAGAGGGAAAAGGGGTTGGTGGAGTGGGCCTGAGGGGGGAAGGGGGGGCGACAGGCCGCCAAGACCTCGGCGCTGGAAAGGGGTTAGGGGGAAGGAAAGGGAAACCCCCCCTAAGGGGGCCGGGGGGAGGGTGGCAAAAAGGGGTGAGGGAGTGGTGGTGATCTGAAGGGGAAGAATGGAAGGAAAGGGGTTGCACATTTTGGGGAGGGGGGGAAGAGGTGGTGAAGGAAGAGATGACAACCTTCCACGGTCCTCCTGACGTCACATACGGGTGCCCAGGGGCTTCGAGGGGGAGGCCCAGGACAAAGATGGGACCCTTATGGTGGGGCCAGAGGCCCGTTGGGCATCCTCCCCCAGGAACAGGTGGTACCTTTGCGCTCCGGCGGGAGATGAGTGGGGGGCGCGGGGGCGTACTGGTGGCGTGGGGGTTTGGATGCAGACTCGCCTGCCGAAAACGCCGGAGGAAGGGGAAGCGTTTTCTGGGGTCCGTCACTGGGGGAACTGGCACGGGAGTCGCGGTCTTTTACCCTACACCAGCTCTGCCCGGGGTATGATTATATCTTCCCTTTTCCGTACTCGAATGTGAGGAGGGATGGGAAGGGCCCTCCTTCAGCTGTTGGGTGTGGGGTGGCCCGTATGCTTCCTTCAGGCGTCTGTGGAAACAACTCCACCATGCCCTTGGCTTTAGGGTGATACGCCGTAGTACGCTGACGGCGGGTTCCCAGGGGAGCAAGCCGGTCACCCCAGGCACGGGACTCAAAATGCACGCCTTGGTCTGGCACCGTACTTTCGCGTACGTCAGAGCTGGGCACTAAAAAATTAAATGTATTTAAAAACTAAATATTAAATAATGGGAAAAAGTATTTAAAAAACCAAAAACTAAATTATTTTATGAATGTATTTAAAAAACTAAATCTAAAACTCAATTTATTTAATCATTTTTTAAAAACATTTTAAAAAAATTTTTTTTTCTTTGAATTTCCTTTTTTTTGGGGTTTTCCCTTTGAATTTCCTTCTCGGCCAAAATTTTTCCTTTAATGGAAAAAAGTGGTTCCTGACATCATGGTTCCAGATAGTGGGGGATCCGTAAACCAAACTCCCGAAAGGCGAGTGATTTAGCAGCGGGCAGATGGGCTCGTGTTGTTTTTGCGATGAGGGGAAAGATGTTGTCGATGTACACCCCGAGAAGTCGAGTCCCCTGACTAAATTTATCCTAAAGGCTGGGTTCGAGCCGCGTTGCGTAGTCCGAAAATTTAGTAAGGTACTCAAAAGGCCCAAAGGCGTGTCACTGCAGTCTTCACACGTCCTCGTCAACACGGGGATCTGGTGGGAAAGGGCCCCTAGAAATCAAGCTTTGAAAAAACTGACCGCCCTGACATGCTGTGAAAATCTAACACGTGTGGGAAAAGGGTATCGGTCCGGGCCCATCCTGGCGTTTTTGAGCCCCGTATTTTGCCGCAAGCGCGCCATTTTGCCTTCTTAGGGCCTTTGGTACCTATGGAGAGGTGAAGCTCGCAGCTGTCTAAGAACATAAAAAACAGGGGGGGGGGGGTCTCAGTAGAGCGCATACCCCCCCTTTTTTTTCC
>JACEEZ010000393.1:0-10000 GCA_016584305.1 Chionoecetes opilio
CATACACAGATGCTATGTTCATCGTTTACTGATCACGATCTATTTAAGTAGACTATTGCTAATAACAGATTTACATCAGCACATGATAAAGCATATAATACGATATCGATGTAATATAATAATTACTTTCTGTTTCACCACTGGTAGCTTAAACAAACTAACATTAGCCTAGGATACTAGTTGAGCTACTATATAGTTCAGGGACTCTGAAATCAAATTTTGGGATACTGAACATATGTTTCAACCGATTATTAAGACGCCATGCACGCATATTGCCTCAAGACGTGTGACCTCTTCTAAGTATAAAGCCAGCAATTAACGAAAGATTTTTACAGGTATTACTTGACAATAACATTTTTGACTTGTATTTCTAGAAAATTAATGAGATAAAATCACCAAGCGATAACTTTTTGGATAAATGCTAGGATACAAAACACTAATGGAAACTAATTACTTCACCTCCACGCCTCCAACACACAAATACATAAACCAGTGATTCCCAACCTTTTCTGGCTTGAGGCACCCTTGTCAAACCTCTTAGAAGTTCACGGCACCCTTACTAGAAAACCTCGTTTGTCGGTATTTTGTTATTAAAGATAACGCCACTCGCATATCGTCCTCAAAAAATTACATTCTGTTTCTCAGTTTAGATCAAAGTTTTGCCGTGAGAGAGAATGCCTGCTCTCACAAAATTAAATACAATGTGGAGAAAGGCGAAAGTAGATACGTAGCCATTTTTCAGTTAAATTAGAACACTCCACTAGTTCTACGTCCTGGGCGCGGCAAGCAGTAAGGTCCCTGACATAGGTTGATTAGGGAGGGGCTTGCACCCCCTTCCCGTATAAACATGCTTATTGCCATGACTACAATAGGAAGTAGAGGCCGCAGGCGAGGCAACAGCCGCGGGCGAGGTAACCGAGCCCCTGACCCAGTTTTGCAGGGGTTCCATCACGCAGACCCCTCCAATGCCGACGCATGGGTGGGGGGGTTGCCTATGACGAGTGCAAGGCAAAGTCTTCGGGAATCCCGAACTCTAAATGAAGTAGGAGGGCCCCCTAGCCCATCTTGTTTACTTGTTGGGGTGGCCGGGCGGTGCAGATGCGGCGCTTGCCCGTCGAATCACTCCTGGAATAAACCTCCGGAGTGTTATACGTTTTAGGCTCCTGAAACGTTCTGAGCCTTTTTAGACTATCATCGACTACCTCTTCTATCGGGCGAGCTCAGTAGGCTGAGGGTGGATATAGTGGGGACTCTCTGAAACGAGGAGGCCTGGCAGTGGCGAGACTAGCAGTGGGGGTTACACCTACTACTGGTCCGACATTAGCCAAGGTACCCGGAGTAGATCCAGGGAGTAGCTATAGGCATCTCCAGCAAACTGCAGCCGTCTGTTGTTGAGGCTTCTCCGGTTAATGAGCGTATAATGCGGGTGAGAATGAAAGACACTTTGGGTTTCATGTCTTCTGTTGCAGTGTACGCTCCTACCGAAGTGTGTGAAACTTAAGAGAAGGATATGTTCTATGCCAAACTCGACTCTGTATTAGACCAGTGTCCTCCTCGGGACACACTCATTGTCTTGGGCAACTTCAATGTTACTACTGGTACTGTGAGAGATGGCTATGAGTTATGTGTTGGCTCCTGTACCAGAAACATTTACAATTCTCTCCTTATGAATTTCAAGAGACCAGAAAAGCAGCGCTGGACATGGTATAGTATTGCCGGAGGAGTAGCTAAGGAGATCGACCACATCCTTGTTAGTACTGGTTGGAGGATCTTCCAGAACTGTAGGGTTCAGTTATTTGCAACTGATCACAGACTTGTTGTTGCTACACTTGAGCTTTATGTCAAGTCAAGAAGAATCTCAAGATGTAACCATACTGTGTATCATCTTGAGAATCTGAAGGACTTGACATGTGCCCATGAGTATGTAGTGGAAGTTTCAAATCGGTTTAATGTACTCAGTGCCCTCGGAGACCCTGTGGAATTGTGGGATACCTTCAAACGTCAAACTCTCCAGGCTGCCAAAGAGTGTATTGGGGAGTGTCCGAGGTCAAGGCTTGTTTTTTTCTCAATGGTGACACTGGAAAATATCGAGGAGAGTCGCACTGCCAAGCTTGTAGGGAACCAGGACCAGTACAGGGCTCTGTCACTCAGGACTATAATTCTCCTGGGGATATACAAGGCGAGGCATGTTAGGAGTCGCTGAGGATGTCGAGTGCCATTTGAACGCTAATGACCTCCGACCCGCCTACCGAGCCCTGAAGAAGCTCCACTCTGAATCTCCATCTCAGGCGAGTGCTATCTGAGCAGCATATGGGCGCCTCATGTCGGACATGGATGAGCAGATGGCACGTTGGGCTTAATAATTTGGGCAGTTTGTTAACGGTGGACCCTCCAATTGGGCAGCTCACCCCACTGGATTACGGGCAGTGGATGCTGATCTTCCCATTGACAAATCTGCGCCTTCGCTTGACGATGCCTGCGAGGCTGTAGCAAAGTTGAGGGGTGGAAAGGCAGCTTGTGTTTGTAATATCAGTGCGGACTGCTCAAAGCTGGGGGTGGGGTCATAATTCGCGGGTTGCATGCTGTCTTGACTGTCGTGTGGCAATCAGGTATCCTTTTTCCTTACTGGAAAAGAAGGCTGGTCGTCCGTATCTGGAAAGGGAAAGGGGACCGTCAGGACTGCAACAATTACCGCGGTATTACACTGCTCAGCGTACCAGGCAAAGTGTTTGCCCATTTCTTTGTTGACATGGGTCCGCAATCATCTGCTGAAGCATCAGAGACCTCAGCAGTCTGGGTTCACACCTGGTAAGTAAACAACGGACCGTATCCTAGCGCTTCGTGTCCTAGTGGAACGCCGCCCGTGAGTTTCGAAAAAAGGATGATAGCAGCCTATGTTGATCTCAAGAAGGAGTTTGAGATCAGTGCATCGTGAATCATTTCTAGGATCTCCTGTGACTTCGCGGGATTCCTGCAAGCACTATTGGTCTGCTAACTGGCTTTTACTCTGAGACTGAGATTTCTGTGAAGTGGGGGGAGGTGTATCCAGCTTTTTCCTATGAATACAGGAGTGAGGCAAGGGGGGCGTCCTTACCTCATCACGTTTCAAAAACTTGTATGGACTTGCTATTGGGCACAGTTGTGGAAACCCAAAATGATTGTGGAGCATCCCTCTGCAATACCAATATCACTGATCTTGTATTTTGCTGATGATGCAGTAAATCTTTGCTTAATTGCTGAAAGTTCTGGTGATGACTCTCGAGGCGCTGCACGAGGAGGCAAAAAAATTTTGGGAAATTGAGGTCTCCTGGCTCAAGACCAAGGAAAGTCTATGTGTCTGGAGGCTTACTAAATGAAACAGTACAGTCTGTTTTATGCGTGTGCAGCGAGAACATTGAGGTCTTGGAAAGTTTTCATACCTTGATAGCGCCCGTCCAGAATGACGGCGGGTCACGTCAAGAAGTCTTTCGGCGAATTGGCATAGCCCACGGTTTTTATGGACTCGCTCAGCGGGCGTTTTTTGGCGTTGTCGGTACCGTGCATAAGGACAAAGATCCGGATCTACAGGTCGCTTGTGATCCCTTTCTTACTCCATGGATGTGAGACATGGACACTAAAGTAGCGACTTGAAGAGGCAAATCGATGCCTTGGTAATAAGTGTCTTCGCTTGAATCATAGGGTATCACTGGTTGCTTTCTTTGCAAATAAGCGATTGCACCGGGAAGCTTAACCGAGGCCCATTACCTGCATTATCTGTCAGCGCCAACCTCGGCTATATGGGCATGTGGCACGCTACCCTGAAACCGATCTTTCCCATCGGGTTGTATCTGTAAGGGGACAATCCGGCGTGGGGGAAAAGGCCCCAAGGTGCGACCACATGGCTCGTGGCTGGAGCAAGTTGTGTTTCCTGTCGAGAGATGTTTTCGTATGAGAAGAGAGCCTGTATGGGGACTCAGGCGTGGTAACCCCCGGAAAAAATGGCGTCGTAGGGTGGTGAGGCGACGCGTCCCTCGGCGTTGATTGCCCCATGATTATAGTCCACGGAAAAATTCAATCCGATTAAATCTAAAATCCACGATTATATTATTGACTCTAGTCCACGCTAAAAAAAACGCCAATGATTCCTCATTCTTCACAAATTTGACTTTGAGTGTGGAATCAGCAGACATATCGATAAATTCGTCACGTTCAATATCCGTGAAATTCCTCAGCCCTATCAGCCAGCCAGTTCGAAGAGTGACCCAATCCAATCGTTTTTTTTCCGTATCAAAGAAAAGGGAAGAACCTATAAAACTGATTATCTCAGCCATATCAAGTGATTTTAAATGACATCTTTTGAGAGCTACGTTGAGAGCTAGAGAGGAGATAATTGATATTATCTCCTGCTAAATGAATGAGAGAAGGGAAGTTTGACAGACCGTCTTTATGAATAGCAGACGTCCATGAGCCAAACTTTCTCTGGAATTCTTTCATTTTGTCAGTTAATGACACTATTGTCTCCAGGCTGACGGGCGTATGGATACCAAAGTATCGATACCGTTGATATCAGGGATGAGAGCGAGAAAGTCTATGATACAGTTTTTTTTTTATATCTTTTTAATTATATATTATTTTCCGAATAGGAAAACTGCACTGAGTTTTATGATCCCGTTAGAGCCTGTGAATCTCACTCAAATATACATGTTTTGAGGACTTCATAGATCTTTTTTGTTAATGCTTCTATATAGTTTTTTCAAATAAAACAAATATTGAAATTCATTTAACAAATGTGACATTGGTGTCTATATATAGGATGTATAGAAAATTAAAATATATGCGTACAATAGTAATTATTTTCTTTTTAAAATCAACTCGTACATACAATTCCCGATTCGGTAAACGTCTCATTATGGATAACATACATCCAAACGTATGGATACCGAAAAATCGCTACCGTCGATAGAAATATAGTCGGTGATGCAAAATGTTTTTTTTTCTTTTGTGTCTTATATTTTTTACCGAATTTTGCGGCAAACTCAGTCGATAGCGTGGCACACCGGTTGGGAACCACTGACATAGACACACACACACACACGCCACAATCATTCAGTGGATATAGCGTTTAGTGCGCCATTCTGTGGTTAGCTGGTTGGAATCCTCGCTCGAACCCGGGGATTTCTCACTGACATATTCGGGCGGTAACAGTCCCCCTTGAACAATGGAATAGGCGACGTGTATGGTGTGTAAGGTCCCAGCATTACGTAAAGATAGGCCATAATGAGCTCCAAGCTCGCTCCGGAGGGTGAAACTGGTTTTTTGCGAATCCGAATCGCGTGGACAAGACCATAGGTGAATGACACACACACATACGCAAACACACCTGCATGGTTAGAGCTTAGCGTTAAGGCGCGCTTCTTTGTGGTCACGGTTCAAGGCTTCCTCAAGCCTCTATGGTTTTTCGCAGGTAAGCAGGCAGTTACTATCCACCTTGGGCAAAGAAATAAGGTGTGTAGTGTATTAAGTCCATGATTTATCATCAGATCGGTCTCTTTGAGCTCTAAGATTTTTTCGGGAGGGCGAACACGAGTTCAACTCATGATGAAGACCGTGGATGGAAATAAATGAACATGCACAGAGACGTTTATCATACGGGTGGCGCATAGGCATGCTAAGAATTTGGTTTTTTCTTCAGTGAAAACGAAGAAAAAAGTAGCTTTACCCCGTATTCAAAGGCTTTTTTTTACGGAGGCAATTTTCCCGATACGAGGGGTGCTTCTGATGCAGGTTCGCGCCCCTTTACGGCGTGTTCCCGCGGTAAGATAGGCCAATAAATGCACTGCTCTGTGTGTGTGTGTGTGTGTTTGTGTAATTCACCCACGACCTGATCACGTGCTGGATTCCCGATCTCCAAATTATATCCTTCCGGAAAGAGCTGGAACTCAAATATAGACCAATCTCTTGAGCAAGGCTAGGGCATCATTCATACACCACACACGACCGATGTTCTTACTCAAGGAGGACAAAAACAGCCCTCGTCGCCAGTAAAGGTTTTGCGACGTGAGCCGGGCTGGAGCCTACGTTTGTTAAGAGACACACACATCTTTACCAAATCTAACTATAGGCAGTGTGTGTGTGTGTGTGTGTGTGTGTGTTGTGTGTGGGTGTGTGTGTGTGGTTTTGTGTGTGTGTGTGTGTATTCCTTTTGTGTGTTCATGTGTGCGTGTTTTTTGTATGTGTTTTTTATTATATATATATATTATATATATATATATATATATATATATATATATATATATATATATATATATTATATATATATATATATATAAAATATATATAATATATATATATATATATATGTATATACTAGCCGCAAAGCCGCCCTCCGGGCGGAAATTTTTGGCTAGCTCCTGCGGAGGGCTATTGGTGGGCCTTCGGCCCACCACCTGTGTTTGGTGGGCCTTCGGCCCACCCAAAAACAGACTCTCCAGATAGCCCCTTCTAGCTTTCCTGAAATCATGGGGTGTAGAAATGTATGTATTAACGCCAACCTATTCACATCACCCCCAACCCATTCACTCACCCATTACCCATCACCCCCCCCCCCATTTTACTCACCCATTACCCCCCACCCCCCACCCATTCACTCACCATTATCCATCACCACACACCCATTCATCACCCATTACCCATCACCCCCCATCTATTCCCTCACCCCATCCCATCACCCCCACCCATTCACTCACCCATCACCCCACATCCCTTACCCCATCACCCCACCCATTCACTCACCCATTACCCATCACCCTACATCAAATTTCCTCAATTCTCGCAACCCACTTTTTTTTTTACAATTCTCCTAATAGGCTGCTATAAAAAAAAGAAAAAAAAAAAAAAAAGTGATCGGATCATCTCATAAATGGGTTTAAAAGTAATCGTCCGACCTTTTTATCTTCCCTTTATTTAATGCAACAAATCATACCCATTAACGAGTATATCAACAATAGTCGTATTTTTTTGTATCCAGTCAGCCGTTTTTAAATAACCGCAATAAAAATCTGCAAAATTCCCGATTCTAAAAAACGCCCCTCAAGATTTGCAGACGCTCGGGCTCAGGCTCCGTGACGTAGCACAGGGAGGCTACTCTTCCCCGCTGTAAAGGGCACGTAAACACAGAGATAAATATAATAGTACTTGAAGTTTTGGGGGTTTTTCTGATAGTTTTTTTTTGTATATGCCACATGCAGATCCTTTTGGGGGAGCATGCTTCCTTCCCACACACCCCCCGCACACCGACACCTTCCCAAAACCCACACGCCTCCTTCCCAAAACACGCCTCGCCCACACACACGCCTGCACACCGACACCCTTCCCGCCTCACCCCCTCCCCACACTCGCCTCCGCCCACACACACCCTTCACACCGACCCCCTTTCCCCACACTAGGCCTGCACACCGCACCCTTCCCAAACACGTTTGCACACAGCCTCCTTCCCCCACACCCCCTCACACCGCTTCCTTCCTACAAAAACACCCCTTTCCACACCAAACCCCTTTCCACACACACCCCCCGGAAATACTTTGGAACTCACCCTTTCCGGCTTTGACTGAAATAAAATACCGCACGTATTTTGCTTTTGTACTTCACATCGTAAAGGTTCCAGCGTGGCTAGGCTTGGTTAACCCCACGACCGTATGAAATTGGGTCCCTCAAAAAATTCAAAGTCCAGTTATTAGGTTAGGTATACTTTGGTTGGTTATTTTTAGGTTAGTTAACTTTTGGTTAAAGGTTGGGTTAGGTACGTATATTTTGTGTTAAGGTTGGGTTAGGTATATTTTGTGGTTAAGGTTAGGTTAGGTTAGGTATACTTTTGGTTAAGTTTAGGTTGGGTTTGGGTTAGGTAACTTTGGGGTTAAGGTTAGGTTAGGTTTTGGTTAGGTATACTTTGTGTTTAGGTTAGGTTAGGTATATTTGGGGTTTAAGGGTTGGGTTTGGGTTTTATACTTTGGGTTTAAAGGGTTTATTTAGGTTAGGTATACTTTGGGGTTAAGGTTGGTTGGTTATATTTTGTGGTTTAAGGTTTGTTGGGTTGGGTATACTTTGGGGTTTAAAGGTTAGGTTAGGTATACTTTGGGGTTTAAGGTTAGGTTGGTATATTTTTGTGGTTAAGGTTGGGTTTGGGTTTGGGGGTTAGGTATACTTTGTGGTTAAAGGGTTAGGTTAGGTAATTTTGTGGTTAAGGTAAGGTTGGTTAGGTTAGGTATACTTTGTGGTTAAGGTTAGGTAGTTAGGTTAGGTATACTTTGTGGAAAAGGGGGGTTTAGGTTAGGTATTTTTGGGGGGGTTAAGGTTAGGTTGGGTTTATTTGGGGTTTTAAGGTTTAGGTTAGGATACTTTGGGGTTTAAAGGGTTTGGGGTTTATTTTAGGTAATTTTGGGGGTTAAGGTTATAGGCAGGTTAGGAAACCCTTTTGGGTTAAGGTTAGGTTATTTTAGGTTGGTATACTTGGGTTAAGGTTAGGTTAGGTATAAACTTTGTGGTTAAGGTTAGGTTAGGTTAGATTTTACTATAGGACTTGATGTTTTTTTTGGGGGGAGCCATAAATCACTAATATTTGTTTCCCCACCCAAAAACCCCGTTTTCCCCCGCCAGTTCCCCAGGCTTTTTGGGCTATAGGGGAAGAAAAAAAAAAGATAGGGGTAAAGGGGCCTTTTTCCAAAGTTTTACCCCGCCCCCTTTCCCCACACACAGCTTACATACACGCCTCCTTCCCACACCACCCCCCTGCACACACGCCCCCTTTCCCCAACACACGCCTGCAAAACCCACCTTCCTTCTCACACAACGCCGAACACCCCCGACACCCTTCCTGCGCCTGCCACACCCCACGCCCCCCTTCCCACACACACGCTTCCTTCCCACAAAAAAAACCCCTGCACCCGACACCCTTCCCACACACACGCCTGCACACACGTCTGCACACCGAACCCCTTTTTACGACACCCCGCACACACGCCCCCCACACACGGTGTTGTTGTGTGTTGCGGAAGGGTGTTGGGGCGCAGGCGTGTGTGCAGGCGGTGTGTGGGAAGAGTGTCGGTCCAGCACAGATTCACGTCACACCGAAGTACATCGGTATCATCATTTTCAGACAGGGGTTTAGACAGAGGTCTGCGGGGGTCCCTGTTCTGACTCATCAAAAAACAGTCGAGCCGTTGGAGGGAAAAAATTTTTTTTTTCGCCCCGCTTTTTTCAAAAGTCGTGTTTTTACGGAAAAAGGCCTGGAAAAAAATTATTTTTTGGGGGATTAGGTGTTTTGAATGCACATTCAAATAATTACAAAAACAAAAGGGTCTGGACAACTACTTTAAAACCTTCCCCTGCTCGGCCCATTTCCCAAAAAGTGCCATATGAGGGGATGCCGCCACAGGGGCGGGACCTGGAGGGACACACACACAAAAACACACCCCACACACACAAAAAACACACCCCCTTTCGCTTATATTATTATAGATTAATATACAATATATATATATAAAATATATTATAAAATATTAAATTTTAATATATAATTATAATATATATTATATATATATATATATATATAATTATATATATTATATATATATATATATAATTAAAATATATATAAAATAATATCATAATATATATATATATAAAATATATTTTATTTTAATAATATAATATAAAATTTTCATCCAAAGGGCTGGCCAAGGGCAAAAAAAAGGGAAAGGGAGCAAAAAGCCCGCTTAGTTGCTTAGTTTTGAAACGGTCGCCCACACAACCTTTTTCGTATATAAATATTGTTCGTTTCCAGCCTTAGCTTGCAAAAAAAAAGTCCTTTTTGTGATATTGATCATATTCCCTACTACATGAATATATACCAAATAGTCAAATTTTTAAATTTTTGATTCGAAACGCTGTATATACGTAAAATGCTTTATTATTATGTTTTTACACAAAAATATAAATCCTGCAAATATATTATCCTTTAAACCCT
>JACEEZ010000393.1:15000-16266 GCA_016584305.1 Chionoecetes opilio
AGTCAGGTAGCCTGCCCCCAGGGTATGCACACACTATTCGAGGGACGACCTTTCTTACTCCTAAAAAATTTTTTAAAACGCCCAATTTGTATAATTTGTTAATGGTTTAACATCTGCACCAATCCATGACTCTCACCCAAAACATAAGGGACAAAATCAATGTCGAATCCAACACTCTACTTCACAATGAATGGGACATCATTATTTTTTTTAACAAATGATACATACTTCAGAAACGTGACAAAGCTTATTATTTGCATGTAACTTACAGATGGTGATCCAGAACCATCGCTTGTGAATGGTGAACCCAAATGCAACATAACTGGCAGAGTGTTTACTACCTAAGTCATTCACATGGGTCGATTTCGTTTTGCTAAAATTCACCATTGATTACAAAAAAAAAAAAATATTCTTGGAAGTGTTTATCACCATACCAATAATATTGACAGTATCGATAAAGATATCTCTTATTTCCTAATCATGTTATTCCTCTTTGTTGCGACAATATTATGTCACCCATCAAAACTAATACATGTAATCACTGTAAAAATCCTTCTTGGCGACATTTTTCTTACCTTAATTACTTTTATCAATTCATAACAATTAGTGCAAATAAAAGGCATGTGGGTAGATAACCTTGTCTGACGCTCACCGTAGCGGTAATGCCTACCCGCGCAACACAATAACTTCAGTAACACATTCATTGGAACCAATTACTGCAAGCATTACCATTCCACATCCTCACTTCTATAGAATTGAAAACCCTATATTTCCTTGGTACGAAATCATACGCCTTAGATAAATCAAATAAAGTAATTTTTTCCTCTTTGCCTTATCTATAAGGGAAACGTTTAAAATCACTATGTGTTCCATGCAGTCACGGGTTCTTTTGATCTCCGACCTGTTCCCTGAATGGGCTAAACCAGTGACTAAATCCGGTCACATAACACCAGGTCATAAAGTTTCCCAAAACAGTTGATTACACTAATTCCTCTATAATTAGTTGAGTCTCGTATATTTCCCTTCTTGAAGAATTGTAGAAACCTTTGCTTTCAAAAATGACCTGGGATATGTACCAGAAAAAAAAAACTTTGTTGAATAACGACGTTTATAGCGTTTATATCCAATGGGCTGGAAGCAGATCAAAAACACCTGGATAGATCCCACCAGGACGCTTTACCAACTTCTAACTTGTTGCATTACTTGTTGGACGAGATTGACACGTTTATTATGGAAGGTGAGATATTAGTTACCATCCACAAGGGG
>JACEEZ010000394.1:0-70000 GCA_016584305.1 Chionoecetes opilio
TAAAAAAAGGGAGGGGGGTTGTATCCTTGTATCCGGCGATACCACCGCCGGTGGTCTCGGTTCATCCGGCCGGTCACTTGCCACCGCCTGGAGGTTGCCGCCCGCTGCCTCATCCTGACGGCAGAACTTTTGCCATCAGGGAGGCATCAAGTATCCCACCACCGTGCCCCCCTCCTGTACAGAAACCATATTCACCGACTCCCTCACAGCCCTCCAACTTCTCCGACGTCACCGCCCTCACACTCACCATGCCCTTTGCTTTCACATCCACCACCTCTGCTTCATTTATCCTCCTCTGGCCATGTCATCCACCTTCAGTGGGTGCCCTCCCACATTGGTGTCAGGGGCAACACTGTGGCCGACAGGGCGGCAGCGGAGGCACACTCCCACCCCTCTCCCATAGACATGACCAGTTGACCACAGACCAGACTGATTTACTGACTAACCTTCAGACTACATGCAACCGACACTGGGACACAGAGCTGACTGACGCCTTACAATACACTTCACTTGGACGAATACGACATGACACACGACACCACTGGTGGACCCACTCATCCAGCCGTGCCCTGGACACCGCAGTCACCAGACTCCGGATTGGCCACACCCGCCTCAACTCTCACCTACACAAACTGGGCATGACTGACAGCCCTCACTGCCCCTGGTGCCCCACATACCTGGGGCCAGATCCAGCAAAAAAGTGTAAGTCAAGCGGTGTAAGTATGGTGTAAATGCTACTCCGGCGCAACCCTCCCCCCCCTCTTGCGCCGAGGCTGTTTGAATAATCCGCCGAGATGGACTTGCGCGGGCGCAAGGAGGAGTATCTGGGAGTATCTCCACAGAGACAGCTGATTGGCTGGCGAATACATTGACGTCATCCTCGCTAATAGCGAATCACAACAGTGTTTATATTATCTATTCAGATCTATCAGCCAATCACAAGGCTGTCACGTGATAAATAATGTTTACAAACATTAATCAGCTGATTACTCAGCTGGCATCTGGGTTGACACAACAAATCGATGTATCATGTTTAAAGCGATAAGGAAGGGTTTGATGATGATTGAAGAATTTCGTCAGTTATTGACGCAGCTGAGATGGATCTCTGTTGTAACCAGACAGCTCTCTCGCAGACTACCCCGAGCAGAGAGCTGTCTGCTAGTGCTTATAGTGTTGGCCGAAGCCAGCACCTCGGGAGGCGGGTTACAAACCCCCGGCTAACACCCGGTACCCATTCACTGCTGGGTGGACAGGGGCTCGGGTTTTAAGGAAACAGCCCAACTGTTTCCGCTCCACCCGGGGATCGAACCTGGGACTTCTCGGTTGTGAACCGAGTGTGCTTCCCCTACACTAAGGGGATACAGTTGATTCGGGCCGCCAGTTGAATCAGGCCGCCTATATTAAATGCACACTGGACGAGAGTTTCGCGGTCGTTTTCAGAGACACCGACTATTTTTTCTTGGCCTACAATAGGTGCTTGTTCTAACGGAGATAGTTTTATTTTGCGCAAAAAAAAAAAAAAAAAAAAAAATATGAAAAAAATTAAACTTAACCTAACCTTATAGGTTTCAATGAAACCTAACCTAACTTTATGGGTTTTAATGAAGCCTAACCTAACCTTAAAGGTTTTAATGAAACCTAACCTAACCTTAACCACAAAGTATACTTTTTTTTTTTTATGGGTTTGCGCAAAATAAAACTGTCTCCATTAGAACAAGCCCCTATTGTAGGCCAAGAAAAAAAAATCGGGTGTCTCTGAAAACGACCGTTTAACTGCCCTGTCTGCTGGGTATGCATGCTACTTTATACTATAGTTTTATTTTGCGCAAAAAAAAAAAAAAAAAAAAAAAATATGAACAAATTAAACTTAACCTAACCTTATAGGTTTTAATGAAACCTAACCTAACCTTATAGGTTTTAATGAAACCTAACCTAACCTTAAAGGTTTTAATGAAACCTAACCTAACCTTATAGGTTTTAATGAAACCTAACCTAACCTTATAGGTTTTAATGAAACCTAACCTAACCTTAACCACAAAGTAGGCCTATACCTTTTTTTTTTTTTTATGGGTTTGCGCAAAATAAAACTATCTCCATTAGAACAAGCCCCTATTGTATGCCAAGAAAAAAAAATCGGGTGTCTCTGAAAACGACCGTTAAACTGCCCTGTCTGCTGGGTATGCATGCTACTATAGGCGGCCCGAATCAACGGTATCCCACTAAGGAGTACCATTGACAGTACAGATTGACCAAAAATAAACAATTTGGAGGCAATAATTTAAGGCGCAGACATCCTGATTGACTTTTAATAAATATTTCTAGGGCAATAATGGGCCAGCCATCCTGATTAACCTAATAATTCAGGGACAAAAAGGGGCAGACATCATGGTTGACCATATAATCATATAATTCAAGGGCGTTAAGAGGCAGACATTCTGAGTGACCTAATCGTATCATTCAGGGATAATAAGAACGGTAGGCTACCTGGTACTCTAGTCTACCGAAATTCTCGTCCTGACACAATCCGGGAACTCTCGCCGAAGGTAATGGTTAGGTTAGTAGGATATTAAGGGAAAGATACCGGTAAAAATGAACGAGGACTGCGCGGTCATTTTCTGAAATACTGACTAGATTTTCCTTGCCTAAAATTAGTGCTTTTGGTAAAATGGACGAGGACTGCACGGTCATTTCTGAGACACTGACTAGTTTTCCTTGGGTAAATTAGTGCTTTTGATAAAAATGGACGAGGACCTGCGCAGTCATTTTCTGAAACACTGACTAGATTTTCCTTGCCTAAAATTAGTGCTTGTGGTAAAAATGGACGAGGACTGCGCAGTCATTTTCTGAGACACTGACTAGTTTTTCCGGTAAATTTCTAGTGTTTGCCCATACTCTCCCACTAACCCCCAAGCAAGTTTGGGCACCTGTGGGAATGCGGGGTTTTGGGGTGGGGAACAAATAATGCGTCGGAGACACGTAATTTAAGAATTGTGTAGAGGAGACAAACTCCCTAGATCTAAAGTAATTTCCTTATATCTAGAGAAATTTGCCTAACCAAAATTAACCTAACCTAGCGGGGGGCTTGACCCACCGATAAACTAACCTAACCTAACCTAAATCTAACCAAATCTAACCTAACCTAACCAGATCTAACCTAACCTAACCAAATATAACCTACCCTAATCAATAATACCCTAACCAAACCTCCTATATGGTTGGGGGGCCTCTGGAAGGGGAGGTTGTGTCTGTATGAGTATTAGTCTAAGACAACTATATCATTTCTACAATATGTATATAAGTTTGGTAAAATTCTAGTGTTTGCCCATACTCTCCCACTTCCCCCAAAAATTTGGGCACCTGTGGGAATGCGGGGTTTTCGGGTGGGGAACAAATTATGCGTTGGAAACACGTAATTTAAGAGTTGTTTAGGGGGTTAAAATTACCTAGATCTAGGGTTTATTTCCTTATATCTAGAGAAATTTGCCTAACCAAATTACCTAACCTAGCGGGGGGCTTGACCCACCGATAACCTAACCTAACCTAACCTAACCTAACCAAATCCCAACCTAACCTAACCTCCTAGCGGGGGGGGGTTGGGGGGGTTCTCAACACTTCAGTCATCATTCTGAGGATCGTCAGGTTCACACGTCTCTGGACTCAGAAGAAATCAATGAATTTTCCCTAAATCTAGAGAATTTTTAATTTCCAAACTCAAAAATATGTGGTTTCGACGCATATTTTTCTACCCCAGCCATAATCCTGCATTCCCCAGGTCCCAGCTTGTTTTGGGGGAAAAGAGGGGGGGAGTTATGGGCAAACACTAGAATATACCATAAGTTTAACGGTTACGCGGAAAGTGCATTAATACTGTACAGTATACTAAACAAAAAATAATATGGAAAACGCATGTGGAAGGCGTAGTGACCGCGCAGTTATCGGCCATTATACTGAAACACCAACGAGAAGTCTGACGACATAAAAATTTTCGGCAGTTCCACTTGTAATAGGTGCAAATGAAAGAATAAAAGGTATTTCGTTATTGACAAGTTTTTCGCTTGTCCAAAATAATTTAAAACTACACTTCAATTACAACTACATGGACATTGGTTACGTAAATGTCAAAACCCAGACCTCCCAATCACTAAACTAACCCCGATATTCGGTCCCTGAATTCACAAACACGGGTAAAAGCTGTTTAAATATATAGATTGGGTACTGTTATGTTAATAAATAAACTTGTAACTGTCGCTTAATAGGAGCTCTCCCGACGTAAAAAAAATGGAACATTCTCCGACGGTGGCGAGCATTCCTTCCGTTCGGGGACTGTACCATTAAAGGCTAGCAAACGGACCTAACTACCCTTCAGGGGCAATGAGGGTCAAGCGTCCTGAGTGACCTAACCATAGTGCAAAGGGCACTGAGGGGCAGGCATCAGAACAAAAGTTTCATTCTCAAAAACGTCCAAAAATTTCGATATAGTGAAAAAATTAATCTAGCCGCGGGATGCAGGCTCGCCTCGTCCCACAAAAAATTCTGCTCACAGGACTCCGCTAGTGGCCTAAAAAAAATGGTGCTGCCCAATAACGAACTAATACAACAAAAACACGAAGGCAGTCCTACACGGCTGAGGCGGCCCCCACCAAGGCTTTTATCTCCTAAACATTTGTAAACACACGCCCGCCGACTACCAATAGGCTTATGTTTCAATCCTTACCCCGGTGGTAACGTTATTTGGCATAATAAATTACATTTATTTATATATATGAGATACACCTTCTCTACACCTCCTCTCGAGGGTGGTGTAAATCTACGCCATAATATTGGCCCTGTGACGTCACGGAAATGGAGTAAGTACTCTTGCTGGATCCAGCCAGGGAGGGTTGGCGCAGAAAATTGGCACCGAGGGGTAAAGTCTGGCGTTGTGACGTCATCGATTTGGCGCAGAGTAGCTCCTGATCCAAGAAAGTTTTCGAAAGAGGAGTATCTCAGACTTACACTGACATACACCGGCGTATGTGTTTTCTGGATCTGGCCCCTGGACCACCTGAACACCTCCCCCTGCAATGTCCTCGCCACCACTCCCACCGCACGGCACTCCTCCAATCACTTATTTCCCCTCCTCCTCCGCAGACCAACTCTAGGGCCCACCCTTTTTGGGTGGCTCTCCAGATCCCGGCTTGGCCTTCAAAATCCTCAAACACACCAGGACCTTCCTACAGAAGTCTGGGCCCAAATGCACAGGGTCTAACCTGCTGATTCATTTTCATCCCGCACCTTCGGGGCACTAGAGGCTGTGGCACCACAGCCTGCACGGGCCCTTTAAACCCCCAACAACAACAACCTTTTTTCCCCCTGCCGCTCTCCGCGGCCAAACGCCTCATCTCCCGGGTCTGCCGGGTCCGCCCGGAACAACACGCTCGGCGATGCCCTCCGCACCACCTCCATGGGCCATTACCGCAGTGACTCTTCCCCCCAGCCGTGGATACGGAAAAAGTCCGTGTCCTTGATGTCGCTCCCACCCGCCTCCGCCTGGGCACACGACACTCACAGGCTCACCCGCTCAAACCGCATCGCCTCCGTCTGTCCCCTGGGCCCCCACTGCCCCCGGGCATAAATGTTCCGGAGACTATTGAACACTTTCTGCTGCAGTGTCCCGCGCTTCCACTCCCACCGTCTGGTGGCACACACCCAACTCATCGCCCTGAACGTCAACACCTTTTACCTGCCCACCCTGTGGCGGCGGCTGGTGTTCCCCCCCGGCAATACGCCGTTCATCCGCCTCACCGTGCCTTCCTGAGGAAGACAGGTCAACTATAGCGCCTGTGATAGCATCATAGGACATCACCAGGGCTCATAGTGTTCCCCAAGGGATCTCGCAGCCCTAAAACAACAAGAAGAAGACCTACACCAGGCTTATCCCACGCCTGCTACTGGCCTAGCCTGGCCTGGCTCAGGCGGAACCCATAGAAAACTTGCTAGTGCTTCATCAGTGTCCACGCCTGCACGCCCACCGCCGTACTGGGTCACGTTACCACCTCGCCCTGCGTGTCGCCCCCGCTGGCCAGCCCACCCTGTCCCTGCCTGCGTCCACACCAGACTCGATCGTACTATTTCATGGCATCGTGGCAGTGCTAAACACCTCCAGACCAAGGCATCACAACCCATCACCCACAGGTAACGGAAAATAGGGTAAATATGCAGTTCCAAAACCCAATTCTCCCGGGAAATTTTTACACTAGGACCAGAATCCCTACACAATGGAACCCTACCCATAACTACGTCACGGTTTGTTTTTCATCGGTGCATTGTGGGGATAAGGGGGGTCGCCGCGGGTGGACCTACGAAGGGAAAACTACGGCGATGGAAGAATTTAGAGTTATTTTGCGCGAAATTTATATTCCAGGTGCTATATTACTGTGCTCTGTTCTCGCTGACAACACTATAGAGAAGACCTGAGGTAATGGCTGATGTGCAGAGGTTCTAAACCAAAAAAAACAGAGTCATAACAGAGCCTCGTCAAAAGGTAAGTAACTGGGAGGTACGTAATGTGTCCCCTACCACTTGCTTACTTCTTAATGAGGGCTCTGCTGTGACTGTTTTCCTGGTTTAGAAGCCTTTGCACATCAACCATCACCTCAGGTCTTCTCTATGTTGTCAGCGAGCACGGAAATATAGCACCTGGAATACAATTTCGACCGCAACAACTCGAATTTTTCATCGTCGTAGGCTTCTCTTGTAGGGTTGTACATTTCATGGTATGATTGAATTAAAATACCTTATTAATTGAGTTCCTTTTTTTGTCTTTTCCCCAAATAAATAGTGGACATCATGGTTTAAGTGTCTTGCGAGCAAGCATACTCTTGAGTCTATCCACGGTTTTACGGTCAAATTCGCCCAAACACGGTCAATTTGCCCCAAAAAAACCTCCCCAAAACCCCACCTCCTCCAAACCCTCCTCCAGGTAACCCCTAAAAAACCCCTACCAAACGCCCACGTGGCCACGCCGAGGGTTTGTTTATATGGTTGTCAACCCACCCCCCTTTTGTGGTAACGGGTTGCCCTACTTCCACCCCCAAACAGTTCCCCTTTGGGAAGGTTTTAACAATACAAACCGAATTTTAAGGTTTTAGGGGAAAAAACCCCCGATTAAAAATTCCATCAAAATTGCCCCAAATTCCCCTAGGGGGGCTTACCCACCAACCCCCTAACCTAACTCCCTCCCTTTAAAAACCTCCTTTGGGGGGGGGTGGGGGGGTACAACAAGGGACTTCGTGATGGAGATTAAGTTTTGCCGAAATAAAATTTTCCATAGTTTTCCCCCTCTTTGTTTTTAAACCATAAAAATAGGTATGGTGTGGGCAATTTTAAAACCCAAGAAACGATCCCGGCCCGCCCCAAAGAAAGGGGTGGAGAAGGGGGGAAATGCAACCTAATGAGAATCTTTTAAAATTTTTTTCGCGGTTAAAACCTTCAATACAACAAAAATAATTTTAAATTTTGGTGGGGCCCCGGAATATGCCCTGAATGAAATTTAACGAAACAACCGAATTTCCGCTATTTCGGGAGTATTGTAATCGGGATAAAAGAATTAAAATATATTAATGTTCCTTTTTCTTTCCCAAAATAAAAATACACTTTTAAATTACGGGAGAAATTGCTCCCTTTGAGTCAAAACCAGGACCCCCATTCCCAACCCCAATTGGGCCCAACACCCCTGGTAAAGCTTGAAATTATAGATTTGACTTTAATTTAATTTCCCAAACTTTAACGCTAATGGAGCCTTCTTCCCAGAGAAAAAAATGGAACCCCCTTTGGCAAAGGGAATTTTTTTGGGTTGACCAAAAACCCCCAAAACTCCAAAAAATTTGGGGATTGGGAAGGGGGTTTTGGGGGGAACCCAAATTATGCTGGGAAACACTAAAAAAGTTTTTAAGGGTAAAATTCCCTGATCTAGGAACCTTAAATTTCTGGGGGTTGCCAACCTCCCTCCCAAAAATTGCCCCCACGGGGGTTCCCCCACCTAAAAAACCCAACCAACAAACTAACTAAACAAAAAACCAACCTCCCAAACTACCCCAAACCAACAAAATCTACAAACATTAGCGAGGGCCGCAAAAAACAAAATTATCCTCCTACCTCCTGACCCCATTGGAAAAATGACTTATTGAATTTACCTTCCCCAATCCTCCATGGGTGGGAAAGGGCAATGGGGGCCCGTTGCCGGAACGGGAAATACACTTGCTTTGATATCAATTCCAAACAGATAACGAGGTGAACCCCCCTTTCCTCATGGATTTGGGAAGGATTGTAGGGTTATCCAAAATCGGAAAAATCCGACTAATGTCGGTTAGTTTTTTTTTTGGATTTCTCCCTTAAAACGGCATCCTCTTCCCATCCTTGCCAAACCCCCCACCCCGGCACTTTTTAATTAGTTAAAACCCTCCCAACCCCCCGGCCGATTTTGGGTTTTGGTTTTTGGGTTGGTTGTTAATTTTTGGGTAAAGGGGAATTTGAAGGTTGGAATTTTGGTTAAATTATGGGTTTAATTTTGGGGTTGGAGGTTCGGTGGGCAGCCCCCCGCGGGTAGTTTTTTGGAAAGGTTAGTTTTTGAGCAATTTTCACCAAAGGAATTACCCAGTTGGGAATCCCCCACAACTTCTTTAGGCCGACCTTTTGTTCCCAAAAACCCCTAAAACCCAAGGCCCCAAACTTGAAATGGCGGTATGGTAAAGTTTCCGCATTTAAAAGGGGCCAAAAATTTTGAAAGTATGGACCCTGCCCTCCAGGTTATTTGTGGGCCAATGCCCCAGGGGGGGGGAAGCCCTTTGGGCGAATTGATCTTCGGGGCCCAAGTCTTGGGGGATGGGGTTGGGCGAATGACCGGAAGTGGTAACTAAAGAAAATGCTTGCTGTGACATTTAAACCTGACTGCCACTAATTTGGGAAAAACCCAAGGGCTCAAAAAAATTTTCTCTCCGGTTGGGCCAAACCTACGGGCCTCCGCCGGGGAAAAATTTCGGGTCCCCGAATCCAGGGCTTTTTTCCGTGCTCCCCCACCTGAACCGGAAAATGGTGTTAAAAGGCTCTAAACCGGCCCGCTCCCCGCACCCCAATCAAGAAAGCATGGCCTTCGTCCTCCCTACCC
Source organism: Chionoecetes opilio (assembly GCA_016584305.1). Lineage (NCBI taxonomy): Eukaryota > Metazoa > Arthropoda > Malacostraca > Decapoda > Majidae > Chionoecetes > Chionoecetes opilio. The sequence goes on from JACEEZ010000394.1 coordinate 9,146, forward strand.
CCTTTCCCCGGGTTTTAAATTTTTTCCTGGTTTAAATCTGCCATAGTTACCTCGGCTTCTCTAAGTTGTCACAACCCCAAAATTAGCCCTGAAATCAATTTCGCCCCCAAAACCTTTTCCCGCCTGGTTTTCCCCTTCGGGCCACCCCGCCCGCCCTTTCCCAAAGACCAGGTAACAAACCGTGATAGTTTTTTGGGGCCCATGGGAAATGGGGTTTTTTCCCCAAGGGTTTCCTAGAAACACAACAAGACCCCCAAATCATCTTCAGTTACTTCCCTGCCTTGGTCCGTTGGGACCCCTAAAATTGTGTGCTCCACCGTGCCACCGAACCCCACCCCTTGGGCAGGTCCACCTGGCCCTTTGGTTCGGCCCCCCTGCCCGCAAACCGCCCGGGTCCCCATCTGTTTTAAAATTTTTTTTATTCCCCCCCCAAACCGGGCCCCAAAATCCCCAAATAAAAAAAGGGGTTTTTTTTAAACCCCTTTTGCCCGCAAAAAGGAGCTGCCGCTCACCAGTTCAGTTCAGTACGCCCACTCGATCCCCAGCAATAGGAACGAGAATGGGACGGGGCCAGTCTCGATGTATTTTCGCGACCATCAGCCCACCCTGACCCGGTCCGGACTGGACTGAACCAGGGCGGTGAACGTCACGAAAATGCGCTACTGCTGATTCATTTGCATCCTGCACCTTCGGGGCACTAGAGGCTGTGGCACCACAGCCTGCACGGGCCCTTCAAACCCCCAACAACAACAACCTTTTTCCCTCTGCCGCTCTCCGCGGCCAAACGCCTCATCTCCCGGGTCTGCCGCTCCGCCTGGAACAACACGCTCGGCGATGCCCTCCGCACCACCTCCATGGGCCATTACCGCAGTGACTCTTCCCCCCAGCCGTGGATACGGAAAAAGTCCCGTGTCCTTGATGTCGCTCTCACCCGCCTCCGCCTGGGGCACACGACACTCACAGGCTCACAGCTCACCTGCATCGCCTCCGTCTGTCCCCTGACCCCCACTGCCCCTGGTGCATAAATGTTCCGGAGACTATTGAACACTTTCTGCTGCAGTGTCCGCGCTTCCACTCCCACCGTCTGGTGCTACACACCCAACTCATCGCCCTGAACGTCAACACCTTTGACCTGCCCACCCTGCTGGCGGCGGCTGGTGTTCCCCCCTCGGCAACACGCCGTCATCCGCCTCACCTGTGCCTTCCTGAGGAAGACAGGTCAACTATAGCGCCTGTGATAGCATCATAGGACATCACCAGGGCTCATAGTGTTCCCCAAGGGATCCTCGCAGCCCTAAAACAACAAGAAGAAGACCTACACCAGGCTTATCCCACGCCTGCTACTGGCCTAGCCTGGCCTGGCTCCAGTGCGGAACCCCATAGAAAACTTGCTAGTGCTTCATCAGTGTCCACGCCTGCACGCCCACCGCCGTACTGGGTCACGTTACCACCTCGCCCTGCGTGTCGCCCCCGCTGGCCCGCCCACCCTGTCCCTGCCTGCGTCCACACCAGACTCGATCGTACTATACATGGCATCGTGGCAGTGCTAAACACCTCCCAGACCAAGGCATCACAACCCATCACCCACAGGTAACGGAAAATAGGGTAAATATGCAGTTCCAACCAATTCTCCCGGTAAATTTTTACACTAGGACCAGAATTCCCTACACAATTGGAAATGTGGTTTCTGTTCACCTTATTGGATTCTAAGAAACATTCTATCTATGAGCTTCCGTCGCAAATCACTACTTTCGGAGTTATTTACTTACTTGTTTACTTGTTTCCGTCTAGAGGGTACTCCCTCACAGTCGTGGTGCTCCACCGCTGCATCCGAACCCAGCATCCCTGTGTTGCAGGTTCACCTGGTCCGATATTGAGTTCGTGTCTGCCCTGCTCATAGACGTATATCCAGGCACGGGAGGTTCATCCGGGATTGTTTGTAGGTGGTTGTCCAAATGATGTTTGAATTTTTCCACCGAGCATTCCGTGAGGTTCCTTAATTTTCCTGGCAGGTTGTTAAATAGTTTTGGCCCAATATGAGGCAGACTGGTTGATAGGAGGGTCTTGATCCTGGCTGGTGCGTCTGATGGTAGTGTTCTCCTCCTTGCCTTGCGACCAGTTCTTGGGTTGATGTGCTGGGCTGACAGATCACTGATGGCAGTAGGGTTGGGCACAAGGTTCTCCAGGATCTTCCAGGTATATAATATCTGGTATCTCTCCCTCCGCCTCTGTTGTGAGTAAAGGCCCAACTTTTGTAGTCTTCCCAATAATTGAGGTTTTCATTCCCTCCACTTGTCTAGTATAAGACCTTTGAACTGATTCGAGGGCTTGTATTTCTGCTACTCTGTGAGGGGACCACAACTGGCTACAGTAATCCAGCACTGGTTGTACCAGTGCCTTCCACAGAGTTAACATGCAGCCCTCTTCTCGGGAATAGAATGTTCGTAGGATCCAACCTGCTATTTTTCTGGCCTTTTTCACCGTTTTTTCTATATGGTGCCTAAATGTGGCATCGTCGCTGAGGTGGACCCCCAGGCACTTCACATTGGTGCTTGATGTAATTTCTCGGCCTTCACCTGTCAGGAGAGGTGTGGGGTTTTGGTCATTTTGTTTTGCCCCAACTCTGAGTGACTGAAATTTATTATCGTTGAGCTTCATGTTATTACTGTTTGCCCAATCATAGATTTTGTTAAGATCCTGCTGTAGTTGGTTAACATCTTCTTGTACTTCTCTGCTTCTACTGATATTTGTATCATCTGCAAAGGCTGTACTTTTGATTTTGACACTCCCTCGTCAATATCCCCAATGAGAATGATGAACAGTAGAGGCCCAAGGACTGAGCCTTGGGGGACACCACTTACAACTTGGTGGTCTGCAGACATGTTCGACATAATTCGCTGTTACTACTTGCGTTCTGGATGTTAGGAAGCTGTGGAGCCACACACCAATTTTGCCCGTTATGCCCAGTTTACGCAGCTTGTGCAGGAGAGTGCCATGATCAACCTTGTCAAAGGCTTTTCAAAGTCTAGAAAGACAGTATCCACAATTTTGCCAGAAGCCAGTTGGTTGAGGAGCCTGTCATGATAAGCAAGAAGCTGAGACAAACAGGATCTACCTTTCCGAAAGCCATGCTGACTAGCGTTGAGGAGGTTATTCTCTTCCAAGAATGCGTAGACGTGGTTACGCATGATCTTCTCAAACAGCTTGATTACATGAGAAGTGAGAGCCACTGGTCGGTAGTTTGCGGCACAGCCTCTACTTCCTCCTTTGTGGATGGGTGTTATGACGGCCGTCTTGGTCTGTGAGGGTACTACACCTGTGTTAAGGGACTCACGCCACACCAGGTGTAGGGGGCGAGCTAAGGATTCTTTGCAGTTCAGTAGCAATTTTGCTGGTATGCCATCAGGACCTGCCGCTGAATTTGGCTTAATTTCTTTAATGGCCTTTATTATGTCCTCTTCTGTAAACATTATGTCTTCTAGCGTAACGGTGTCTTGAGTGTTCTGGGCTGAGCTGAAGAAGACTGTTGGGTCGGGTATAACTTTAGTTTGGTCAGGGATGCTGAACACAGTGCGATATTGCTCAGCTAAAATTTCACTGATGTTTTTGGCATCCTCCTCCATTTGCCCCTCAGATGTTACCAGAGGTCCAATTGGTGCATTTAGTTTAGAGAATCTCTTGGCATAGTTGAAGAAGTGTTTTGGATTGCTTCTGATGGTTTCAATGGCTTTGTTTTCTTCTCGTAGTCTTTGTTGCTTGTGAGATTGACATAATTTCACTTCAATATCAGCAATGCTAGATTTAACTGTCAGTTTCTTCTGGTGGTTACTGACTTTAAGCAATGCCTTGTTCAGGGATGCCCTTTTTCTCATCAGTTTTTCCGGTCTCTTGGAATGGTGTACATCCTACGTTTGCCTATCTGCTTATGGGGAATGTAGTTACAGCAGATTTCAAGTATTTTGTTGTCTATGGTACTAAGCATAGTGTCTGGGTTAAGATCATTTAGCAGTTTATCCCATTTCACAGACATTAGTTCTGAATTTAGATTTTCCCAGTCTGCTTTTTCACTGTTGAAGTTTAGGGTTCTAAAAGTCTGTGTGATTGTTGTGGCTCATTTTTGTTCCTGACCCATGTCCTCCTTGGCTTTGTCATTAACACTGTAATTAGGTTGTGATCCGAGAGGGTTGAGGTTTCAATTCTGTACCCATGAATAATTTCATGATTATTGGTGAGGAGGAGGTCCAGGATGTTATCTCCCCTTGTTGGGTCATTAATTTCTTGGCTTAGGAACAGTTGCGCCATGAGGCCTTGTAATCCCGTGGCTTGGTATCTGTCCTCGCGGCTCCCTCCGTCCATCTGTCCTTCTGGCCATCTCACAAATGGAAAATTGAAGTCACCAGCAATTATTACATCAGGAGGTGGTGAGGGCAAGTGTTCAATGGCTTGCTTTATCATGGTTAATGCCTCCATGAAGTTATGTGTGGTACATAGAGGGGGTCTGTAAATATTACAATGATTGACGATAGTTTTTTAACATGTAATATTAGAACTTCAACTTCCCCGTTTGAGTGTGAAAGCATGACATTAGTGCTTGATGCAAGGTCATTCCTGACATATGTTACAACACCTCCATGTGACCTGTCTTTCCTGTCCGTTCTGTACACTGTGTAATTATGGAGTTGTATTTCTGCATTATTAGCTTCTGACAGGTGAGATTCTGTTATTGCCATAAAAGCATAATTTCAAGTTTTGCCAGATCACATAAAAATGGTACTTTGTTTCTGTTGGATTTTGGATACAGGCCTTGAATGTTGCACATCAGGAAGCATTCTAGGCTGAGTGGCCTATTACTGCATTCAGCCACGGGTACACTGGTGCAGCCATGGGGATTTGGTTCACTTGTGGTAGTTGGTTCATGTGCTTCCTATTGTTTGTTTCTGCATCATTAACCCTTGTGCTTCTACCACTTTTGCTATGTCGCTGGATTGCTGCCTTCATTTGGTTTATTGCCCCTAAAAAATCACCTTGGTTTATTGTAGCAGTTGATGGGGTTCCTGAGTCGTGGTGGTGGTGGTGCTGGGCAGGTACTTGTTGCTGCTGTGGTGTACTATACTGGCTGTTTTGGTTGTGAGTATCATAATGTCCCCGATGTCTTCTGGTTCCTCGAATGTGGGTATACTTGCATTTTCTATGAAACATTTTTCCCTCTTTGCATGGAGTTTCGACAGAGAAACGGATGATAGTCTTGACAGTCTTTTCCAAGTTACAGCCATGTTTACTTTCAAGTCCCTGGTTGATTAGTTTTTTACAAGGCTTTGGGTGTCTAAAGTTACAGTCCTTTCCACCAGATCCATATTTGCAGATTCCTTTTCTGTAAAAACGACATATTGGTTTGCTATTTTTGTTGTTGTTTTGTCCATGCCCAGTTGCATGATTTCTTGTATGTTACTTCTGCCAACGAGATTCTGCCTGTTGGTCCTATCTGACGTATCTTGTACGTCAGGGCTGGAGTTTAAGTCATTATTTCGATGTAGGGTAAGTCTCATGTCCTCAGGAGTATTACCAATATCAAAACTTTGTCCTGCAGGCTGAGCGGCTTCTAGTGTTTCCTCATCTTCATGGGTTTGCAGTGATGTTTGATGTTCAGAAAGGTTGGATAGGTTAGATTCTGTTGGACTACGTCTAGAGCTTTCCTGATTTTCAATTGCCTCTTGTGCTTCCTTTGCTACCTTTTCCCAATCCTCGTCTAAGTACTTGGATACATAGCACTTTTCACAAGTGTACTTCCTATTGGTTTTCAGGAGACACATTAAGTTGTACAGCGGCAATTTTGAACAGTAATAGTGAATCCATTCTTTACACTCACCACATTGTATGGTATGTTTCATGTCATCATTGATGCAACAGGCGGCACACTTGTTTGTTTGTGTTGTGTTGGAATCCTGACCTTCTCTGCTGGCAGCCATCTTGGTAGCAAAGTCTCAAGACCTTGTTTTCTTGCCTATATCTCCGATCACTACGACAGATGGCTGGATGTCTTATCTATTATGACCAAAAAGAGAATAAATGTCTCCTCTGTTTCCATTAATTAAATGCAAGTGCTGCTGTATAGTCGTATAAGTGAGTGACTATTATATTGCAGATAGTCTGGACTCGGCGGGCGAGGAGAGATAAACCAAATAATAAGATTAATAAAATTATAAGATGCTTTTAATAGGAAGAAGTGATTATGAGATATGAAAATTAAACTAACCTAACCCCATCATTTGACTCACTAACCTAACCTAATCCCACGCCTTAACTAAGCCAAATCTGCATTAAAAAAGTAACCGCGGCAAGGGAAGAACAGAGGCGATGCAGGTGAGTGAGAGGCACGTAAACACTTGTCTCTCGCCTCCCTATAAACAACATGTCATTATCTTCAAAAGTAATTATTTGTGACGGAAGCTCATTGAGAGAATGTTTCCTAGAATCCAATAAGGTAAACAGAAACCACACTCCAAATTGTGTAGGGAATTTCGGTCCTAGTGTAACATAATACCACAGAATTCTCTACACATTTAGGAGTATGATTTATGTTTACCTTAATAGTTTCTGAGAAACAGTTTCTTTATGAGCTTCCATCGCAAATCACTACTGTCGGAGATATAAGATGTTTTTAGTAGGAAGGGAAGTGAATAGGGTAAATTTCTAGTGTTTGCCCATACTCTCCCACTTCCCCCAAACAAGTTTGGGGACCTGTGGCAATGCGGGGTTTTCGGGTGGGGAACAAATTATGCGTCGGAAACACGTAATTTAAGAGTTGTGTAGGGGGGGGTAAAATTCCCTAGATCTGGGGTAATTTTCTTATATCAAGAAATTAACCTAACCTAGCCAAATTTAACCTAACCTAGCGGGGCGCTTGACCCACCGATAACCTAACCTAACGAAATCTAACCTAACCTAGCCAAATATAACATACCCTAACCTAAACAAATATAACCTAACCTCCTAGCGGGGGGTTAGGGGGGGTTCAACACTTTGGTCATCATTCTGTGTGGATCGTCAGGTTCACACGTCTCTGGACTCTGAAGAAATCCACTGAATTATCCCTAGATCTAGGGAATTTTTTCAACAACCCTAACTCAAAAACGATATGGTTGCGACGCATATTTTGTACCCCAGCCAAATATCCCGCATTCCCCCAGGACCCCAAGCTTGTTTTGTGGGAGAGAGGGAGTATGGGCAAACACTAGAATAATACCATGACTGGAAATATGAAAATTAACTAGACTAACCTAACCCCAGCTTTTGACTCACTAACCTAACCCCACATGTTAACCTAGCTAAAGCCAAATTCGTATTAAAAAGGGTCCGCGGCAAGGAAAAAATTGAGGCGATGCAGGTCACAAAAGGAATAAGAGTGAGGCGCACGTAAACACTTGTCTCTCTCCTCCCTATAAACATGTCATATCTCCAAAAGTAATGATTTGCAACAGAAGCTCATAGTTTCTTATGAGCTTATGTTTCTTATAATCCAATAAGGTAAACAAAAACCATACTCCCAATTAGAGAGAACAGGAACTCGAAATGCCAGTGGTCGCTGGCAGTTTTAACTCACTTTTTTGATAATAAGTTGGTCTACTGGAAAACAAAATATGGGCTTATTCCACTGCACTTAAAACACAAAAGTATAATATTAAGAACGATTTTCTTCTATATGTATATTGTATAGCAGCCTGATTCTGTAAAACATGTATATAACCAAATAACCAAGCAGGTTATAGTTGAGGAGGCAATGGAAATGTTACTCTATGATATTATATAGTCAATAACGAATGTTTAGAAGTTATCTATACCGAGGCAGTCATATTTTCCTGTTATTATTATGTATCAATTAGATAGAAAGCCTGGAAGTGCAATGAGTCGACGCGTGAAGTCGCAATGTTTTGATTCAATCTCCCCGCCACAATATCCCCTGCCACCACTCCCCGCCGCGGCATGTCGCCTCCACAATTATAACCTACATTGTCGCAGCAACAGAAAGATTTCGGCATTCTATATTCTTCTATTTTCCAAAGCATTGCTTATTGTATTTTGACAAGCGTTTGCCAGACGCAGCAGTACTGTCTTAGAAAACAGTGTGAACATCGCCCCAATAAAACATGCTACAATATACATGTAAAAAATATATTAAGCTTTGATACTCGAGGCGAGTAATTTGCATTAAATTGCTATTATAGAACGTTCCATCGTAATGCATGACATCCATACAATTAGTAGAACAACAGAAGAACTATATTTTTTGGTATTCAGATGCGGTGCATCAATATTTATCGCGAAATTGATTAATGAAAATATTAGTCGCGGAGCCAAAACACAGTAGACCAACCTTTGAGTTAAAACTGCCAGCGACCACTGGCATTCTCGAGTATCAGTTCATTGGAATTGTGTAGGGATTTCTGGTCCTAGTGTAAAATATTACCACATTCTCCCTATTGACCAATACTCTGCTGGGTAAATATGCAGTTTCAGTCAATACTTCCTATTGACCAATAGTTACTCGGTATATTTCCAGTTTGATGACACCGAATTCACTTTGGAAGACTAAACTTTTTGGTATTTTGGTACTTGCAACCAGTAATTGAGTAAGAGGTTAAAAATACTCTTTTCCAATGTATTTTGATGTGTTAAGAATGATGGTCACAATTCAAAATCGTCGGAAATGCATAATTTTGCAGGTATCCCTGCTTAAAGTAATCGTCCAGACCATTTCATCATTCCTTATTTAATGCAGTCAAATATAGCCATTATCGAGTAGGATATGTCAACAATATGTTGTCACTTTTTGCATCCAGTCACCCGTTTTTAAATGATCCGCATTCAAAACCTGTAAATCCCCCGAGCTCTCAAAACAGAACTGACAACCAGCAGACGACGGACCATGGCTTGGTGACATCACATTACCTGGCCTCCCAGGCCAGCCCTATACAAATACACAGAGACTGAGAAAAAAATATAGTACTTGAAGAATTTTGAGTGTTTCTGATATATTTTTTGTGCGATATGGCATATACAGTAAAACCCTTATAACTCGGCACTGTATAACTCGGAATTTGATATAACTCGGCAAGGCAAAGACAATATTTTTTTTTTTTTTTTTGTATTTTTTTTTTTTTGTATTTTTTTTTTTTTGTATTATTTTTTTTTATTATTATTATTATTATTATTATTATTATTATTATTACATCTATGCGTGTAGGCAGTGAGCTCCAGGGGTGGGATGGTAGGCCCTGGAGGCTCACTCGAGGGCTGTGATGGTTGGCCCTCGCCAGTGGTGGCGCAGGCAGGATCTTATAGTGACACCTGTAATTAGAGGCTCATGCCGCCCCCCTGTGTCCTCCCATGCACTCACAGTCGAAGGTAGAGTTAATGGACAGGGCATGTGGGTGTTCTTAGGCCACTCGACGGTGCAGAAAGATTTCAAGTGGATTTATGGGTCTCACTCGGGATCGAACTCGGGTTTTCGAGAACGCCACTCGGTGACGCTAACCACTCTGCTACCGCCTCCCCTAGATTGCATCACTTGGTTTTCACTCGGTATATCATGCCCTCACAACCTCTTGTGTGAACATGTAAACAGAAAGTCGGCAAAAAATAATGTATCTCGGCATATTGCTGTTATAACTGCATCTCTTTGCTTACACTCGGCAAAGCCTTAGTCGCATAAAGTAGTATTTTTGTCCTTTTGACCTTTCCTGCAGGCTCAGGCTCTTCAATTTCATTGAAGTCTCCCTTCCTGCTGGAGACACCCTTGCGTGATGGAGCTGACATCTTGAAATACAGTACTGTATGATGTAATCCCAAAACACGTAAAATAGGTGGCAAAGTAAAGCAAAGGTCAGGAACCAGCGCGTAGGCTGTCAGCTGCTGAGCCGTGTTTATGTCGTCCAAGCACCGTCTTGGATATGAATTCCGTTTTTTGTCTAAATTAAAAAAGGATTGGTTTCTGCTTAAAAAACACAACAAGCTTGGTAGGAGCCAAAATAATAATCAATGCAAAACATTGCAAACAATATCACAAAGTAGTATAACACACATTCCAGCAAGTGTTATTGGATTGGGATTCGTAATCCAAGACGGTGCTTGGACGACAAAAACACGGCTCACCCTACGCGCTGGTACCAGACCTTTGCTTTACTTTGCCACCTATTTTACGTGTTTTGGGATTACATCATACAGTACTGTATATCAATATGTCAGCTCCATCACGCAAGGGTGTCTCCAGCAAGAAGGGAATGAAATTGAAGAGCCTGAGCCTGCAGGAAAAGGTGAAAGTACTGGCAAGGATGGATGCAGGTGCATCCATGCGTGCTATTTGTGCTGAGTTTGATATCAAATCCAGCACATTCTACCCGTTCACTGGTAAGTGTAATTTTTATGCTTTGACAGATTTTTTTTTTTTTTTTTTTTTTTTTTTTTTTTTACCCATATCAGAGGAGGACATTGCATAACTCGGCACATTGAATAACTCGGCAAGGGCCAGAGCCCCTATCGTGCCGAGTTATAAGGGTTTTACTGTACTTGCATCCTGTATGGGTGCAGCAAGAAAGCTGTGCCTTTCCCGAGAGCTTAGCACCTATTTCTAAGCTATACAGCGAAGATATATGTGTGCAGATGGCTGGAGCGGCGGGTGTGCCGCGCGGTGTGCTCCGAGTGTCTGAGCACACTGCGCGGCACACCCGCCGCTCCAGCCGTCTGCACACATATATCTTCGCCGTATAGCTTGGAAATAGGTGCTAAGCTCTTGGGAAAGGCACAGCTTTCTTGCTGCACCCATACAGGATGCAAGTATATGCCATATCGCACAAAAAATATATCAGAAACACCCAAAATTCTTCAAGTACTACATTTTTTTCTCAGTCTCCGTGTATTTGTATAGGGCTGGCCTGGGAGGCCAGGTAATGTGACGTCACCAGCAAGTTTCGCACCATGACTGGAATGGGGCTGTTGTTTTTCCCGCGCTTTTTACAAAAGTCATGTTTTTAGGGAAATAAGGCGTGGAAATTAATTATTTTTTATGGATTAGGTATTTTGAATGCACATTCAACATAATTATGCAAAGAAAAAATGGGTCTGGACGATTACTTTAAGGGTAGTCTTCTCAACCAACGTCCAGGTTAGGTTAGTGAACGAGCGTGGGGTTTATGTCAGGTTATGTAACCAATGTCCATGTATTGTATTAAACTAAAGCTGTACTGTTGTAGTTAAATATTTAACTTAAGATTTTTTCCAGGAATAGGGAAGTAATTCCAGTAGACTTTATTGGTACAGTAGTTATACGTATGTATATTTTTTTTTATTTTCGGCCTCATGTCATCCCATAGAGTATTAGCGGATATATTTTACGTCATCCACATAATATAATATCAGTACAAAATTAGTTGCCATTTTCCCCGCCCAAAACCCTGCGTTCCCGACGGGTCCCCAGGTTTGTTATGGAGGGGGTATAACTGCAAAATTAGGCATTTTTGACAATTTTTAATGTGGCCATTGTTATTAACACAAAAATACATGGGAAAAGAGTACTTTTGATCTCGTACTCAACTACTGGTTGAAAGTACCAATTTACCCTATTTTTTTCTGGTGAATTTTCATGTGCTTTGAATTAATCTACTAACCATTTCTGTCGCAAATCACTTTTATTGTTACATATTCTTTTCTTTTTTTATATTTGCAACAAAAATTACTGAAAAAACTAATTTAACCGAACTGAATCTCTGCCTAACCTAACCTAACCTAATTCAAAACACATCAAAACTCAACAGAAAAAAATTGTTTCGTCCACCATAGTGAATTCGGTGTCAAACTGGAATAATACCCAATACTCTTCTAACATAATTGGGGGTGCTGAGCCACCCCACACCCCCCTGCTAGTTAACTAACCTAACCTGGGCATTGATTATGTAACCTGACGTCAGTGGGGGAGTTTCGCCCCGTCCAGATCCCCCTTGTGTTATTTTTTATTTCTGAGGGCGGTTATAATAGAGAACTGCGCGGTCGCTAGGTGGTACCGCCGTTACCACTTTCTACGTTATCTATATATTTTTTTGCTCAGTATACTGTGCAGTATTAATCCACTTCCGCATAACCTTTAAGGGGAGAGTCCGCCGTGAATTTTAAATTGCATCTACGGTCATGAATAATTTATATGTTGTGTATATTAGTACCCTTGTTATCACATGAAAATTTCAAGCTGATCAGATGAAAGGAAAAATTTGAAAAAATAAAGGAACCTATTTTTGTCGGTTTTTGATTAATTTTTTAATTGCATCTTCTCAGACATTTTTTGACCGATTTCCTTGTGACATGAGCATATGATAACTCATTGTTATTCTAACAATTTGTTCTGAGAATATTTTGAAATTTGTTTTCGAATTTTTTTTTTTAAATTGTGAAAAAAAATTAAAAAAACTAGAAAATTTGAAGGATAATTCTCCCATATATCAAAACTAAGACTTAAAAAAAAAAAATCAAAACAGATTTCTCTACAATATTTGATTTTGTGTGTCCTAAAGTTTCGTGAAAATTGCGCCAAAAATAAAAGCAGAGATGAATTTTAGGTTCATTTTATACAAGTTTTGAGAAAAACGTGTTTGAAGTTTTGCTAAAGTTTCTGCGCTCCAGTGAAGGTACTATACTGTCAATGCTATCATATGACTTTTATGGGATCAGTAATCACATATCAATGCATGCATAAAAGGATCTGCACCTTGTCCCCCCTTATAAAGGTATTAATTAATCGCTCAAAGGCGAGGGTCAGGGCGCGCCACGCCCCTCATTGTTGCAAGGTTCGATCAAAATTCACCAAGTGCATAGCTTTCGGTTGGAATTCCTTTGTCTGTCTTCCTCTTCTTGTTTATTGTCTTCTTCGTTGTAATTCTTCTCTTTTCTCTCTTTTCTAGTCCTTTTTGGATGTATACATTTGTTCCAAAATTTTTTGTGAACAGGTTGCACTTATCATATCCAAAATTGTGTTCCAGAATTGTTACCTGGGTAACAAATCTCACCCCAAAGATTGCTGGTTTTTTTTTTTTTTTAAAGGCCTAGCTTTGATATATGGGAAAATTATCCAAAAAAAATTCAAATTCAAATTTTTTTTTTTTACAAGTTTTAAAAGTTTAAATGCCCCTCGCTATGGGCATTTAAAAAAATGTCTGATTGAAAAAAATTCCACCATTTGAAAGCCAAAGGATAGGGTGTTGCCATAGACCATATAACTCAAATTTGTAGTACTATATTAAAAAATTATTTTCATATTTTCACGGCAGACTCTCCCCTTAAAACTTACATACATATTAAAGAAATGATATAGTTGTCTAATAGTGCATACAGACACACCCTCCCTGTCCTGATGTCCCTCCACCCTTTAGGAGGTTAGGTTAAGGTTCGGTTAGGTTAATAATCCCGCTGGGTGTTCGAGGGGAGCGGATCCCCCCTGTTAAAGTAATTGTCCAGACCATTTCATCATTCCTGATTTAATGCAGTCAAAATATAGCCATGATCGAGTATATCAACAATATGTTGTCACTTTTTGCATCCAGTCACCCGTTTTTAAATGATCCGCATTCAAAATCTGTAAATTCCCCGAGCTCTCAAAACATAACTGACGACCAGCAGACGACGGACCACGGCTCGGTGACGTCACTTCAGGAAGCCTCCCGGGCCGGCGCTGATACAATTACATGTAGACTCAGAAAAAAATATAGTACTTGAAGAATTTTGGGTGTTTCTGATATAATTTTTTGCGATATGGCATATACTTGCATCCTGTATGGGTGCAGCAAGAAAGCTGTGCCTTTCCAGGGAGCTTAGCACCCATTTTCGACCTATTTGGCCATGATATGTGTGTGCAGCGATGGTGAGAGGTGGGTGAGAAGCGCGCGGTGTGAAATACATTGTCTTGCCCCGCGCTTCTCACCCGCCTCTCACCGTCGCTGCACACACATATCATGGCCAAATAGGTCGGAAATGGGTGCTAAGCTCTCTGGAAAGGCACAGCTTTCTTGCTGCACCCATACAGGATGCAAGTATATGCCATATCGCACAAAAAATATATCAGAAACACCCAAAATTCTTCATGTACTATATTTTTTTCTCCCTATATTTTTTTCTATATAGCAAAGACAACAAACACACAGCGTCTATATTACCCACACTGTACTACCTATTCTGTAGAAAAAACATTCTGAAAGAGAAACTAGCACACAAAATAACATAACTGCATATTAATTAAACATAAAACATCCATAACACTCACAAGTGGTAATGTTGTGTGGGGAGACAGGAAGCTGGCAAGTAACCAGCTGAGAGTCCCTGTTTCCTCTCTCCGAGGCTCCAGAGAAAACAGGGGTGACTGCGTTTGCAGGGATGACTGGGTTAGAGTTCTTCCTCCTCCCCTTGATCACCAAAGCCCCCTTCACACATTCCATAATGGAAACACGAACGCGCCAACAATGCAATGCGCAGCGCCGTCATGGTCTTGGTTATGGGTCCATCGTGACCGATCGTGACGCGCTCGGCCAAGGCCACAAAAAGTTAGTGCATGCACTAAACGCACTGTACCCAACGCATCGTATCGTGACGCTATCGTTATCTATGTAGCAGCTTCGTGACACTATCGTGATCGTCGTATGTTTATTGTGACGATAAGAAACCGTGACGCGCTCCTTCAATCCTACCTTTCCCCCCATTTTTGCACCCCCTTCCGCCTTCTCCCCCTTTCTCATTCACCTCCACCCACCCTCGACTCCCTTCCCCCTACTCCCATGACCACGTGGTGATGCCACCCACCCCCTACTCCCTACCCCCTACTCCTATGACCACGTGGTGATGGGGGAAGTGGGTAGGGAGTAGGGGGTGGGTGGTGGATCCACCCCCGTTTTAACCACTCACACCCCCAACAACGCCCTCTCCATCCCCCCACCCCGTTTCCCCACCAACACCATCACCCCCTTCTTTATTACAACCCCCCTCCCCCGTTTCCCCCCTTCTCCATTACCAACACAACCCTGTTTCTCCCACCTTCATCTCTAGCCCCCCTTCCTTCTCCATCACCATAGCAACACCCACCCACGTACGAGGCATGTTGCATGATGCATGGCTCTTGACGCTATCGTGATGCGTTCATGGCACCGTCATGGCACTGTCGTGGTTATCGTAACTCTATCGTGATGACAAAATGACCGTTGATTTTCCATTCGTGACGTAGTCTTACAGCTGTCATGACTCCATCGTGACCATCTTACGACCGGCATGACACATACGTACACGTAGGGTGCCAATAAAAAATTAAAGTTGGATTCTTTTAACGGCCCTTAGTGGAATACTGTGGGGTGATGAGAAAACAACGTGTGTAAAATTTGAGCGCAATCGAAGTATATTTAAAGGTGGTGCAAGTCGATTGATTGTTCCCCCTATAGACTCCGATAGGGACTACAAGGAACGACATCGTCTCTGGGGTGTTTGTTGGCAATATTGAAGCCTTTTGAGACCTCCCCTGCCTCCAGCTGGGCTGCTGGTCCCCCTCGCTCTTCAAAGCGAGTATTAGTCCCTCTAGGGGCGGGGGGTATCATGGTTGCCCAAGCCACTCATTGTCTTCCGCTTGGCCGGGGAAGGGAAGCCTTCGATGTTCCTGGCTGTTGTCGACGGTGCCTCTCGACGACCTGCAAGAGAAATTGGCGCTGATCCTCGTTCTTCGTCAGGCTGAGGTTGAAGGACTGGAACAGCGCCACCCCTCGCTCCGCCGTGTCGTTGGTGACGTGTAGGCTCGCGACGCGCCGAGACGCCGCGACGAACCCCGTGTCACTCGGCCACTCCTCCGGCTCCTTCGAGAGGAACGCCCTCTCCACTCCGGCGGCGTCGAGGAGGCCGCCGGACGCCTGGCTACCAAACGACGCTAGCGTGGACGAGGCGAGGCGAACGTCGGAGACGGTGATGCACTTCAGCGGTTCCTCGGATCTTTTTTCCCGCTGCATTGCTTCCGCCAGCGCCTTGTTCTCGGCGGTTGGCAAGCGGTGGTCGAAGAGAGCCATGGCGACCAGTGGCTCGCTCAGGTACCAGAAGTGCCGGGAGAAGGTCTTCACGCACACCTTGCCGATCTCAGCATCGTGGAAGTCGCGGAGGTCGGCGGCCAGTTTCAAGTCATTCGCCGGCACGAAGGCGGCCACGGGTGCCTCGAACCAGCGGGTCACGTAGACCTCAGCGACGAAGAAGGTGAACCGGCGGAGGCTGGACAGCTCGCGCGGCGAGCAGAGCTCCCCCAGTTGGGCGGCGAACAGCGTAATCTTCGCCGCGTAGATGGCGCGCGCGGTGCATGGCGCCCGGTCGCCGGAACTTCACCTTTGGGATGTCGCCCTCGCCACCCAGCAGGACGATGAAGAGCTCCAGCATCTCCTTGTAGTCGTCCCGCGGGTGGCTGGTGTTGAACAGCGCTGCCCACTCCTGCATAAGTGTGTCCCGCTTGTTCAGGAGGGTGGGCGGCAGCTCGTCGGGCGTTGGCGGCTCCGGCTGGCTCTGGTCGATGAAAGCCCACCGTTCCTTGAATCGGTTGAAGACGCCGATGTCAGGACCCGACGACGGCCCCATGCAGATAGAGAACGCCTTCTCCAGCACCAGCTCGTGTACATGGTGCCGGCAGGCGAGGCTTAGCAGACGCCGACCAAGCTTCTGCTCCAGCAGGGTGCAGGCACCGGCGAGGGCTCCAGTGTTGGCGGCGGTCGTATCGAACGACATAGCCATCACACGCTCTGCGAGCCCCCAGTCGTCGAGCGCTTCAGCCACGGCGCTCGCCATCGCCTCTCCAGTCACACTTGCCAGCTTGGGAACGCCGATGAGCTTCTGGACGCCGTCGCCGGAGACGAGGATAGCCAGCCGATCCACCCGCGTACCGTCGCAATCCAGCAGGATCTTCCCGTCCCCGTGAACGGTAAGAGGTGTGTCAGGGACGAAGGTTGTCTTGACTTCCGCGGCCAGCTGGGACCGGTAGACGGCGCGAGCTTGCCGGATGCTCTCAGCATTCAGGATCAGCTCCTGAGGATTGTGGCCGAGGCTACTGGCGGTCGCCGCGACGATGCGGAGCGCTTTGCGGTCGCTCACGCCGGTCTGGTCGAGGGCGCTCGCTAACTCCTGGGAGAGCACGACCTGTGACCCCCGCGGTCGTCGCTTCATAGGGCTTGCACCGGTCGGCTCAGCGGTAGCAGCCGCCCCGCCGCGTGCCGGACTGGACTCAACCGAGGAGGAGGAGGACGCGAGCACCGCGCGTTCGTCCAGCTGCGACGTCGAGGCTTCTTGTGATCGCTTCTCTGCCGCCACTGTCATCTCCCGGCGCTGAACTCGGCGCTCCAGCACCCTGTCAGCTCCCTGCATGATCCCTCGGCGACCCTTCTCGCGTTGCGCCGCTAGGAACTCGCGATCAGCCGGGATCGTCATCAGGGTCATCGCGTCGGCGTGGGCGACGTCAAAGAGGTCGCAGAGGGCCTCTTGAAACTCTTCGTCTTGTTCGTTGCTCTTCCCTTGCTCTTCACGAACGCCTTCCAGTCCTTGAACAAGACCTCCACCTTGCGAACGACGCTTTTTGCCGTCATCGTTGGGATCCTCGCGGTCTCCCAGAACCTTAGCACCTCTTGGACAGTGGCCGCGGCGGTGGTGGCGACGGTTTTCTTTTCCACGTTGTGGAAGTAGAAAGCCCGCTTGAGCACGTCGCCACGAGAGGGGAGTTTGGCTCCGAGGATTGGGTCGGGGTTTGGCTGTCCCACCAGCCGAACAGTCGTAGCTGCGCGTGAATGAGCCATTCTGAAAAAGAAATGGGTGATTTATAACCCTAGCCTTGCAGACCGGTACATGTATCTGGTATAATCACATAGTACACATAATACAGGTTTCAATTAACTTGCGCCACCTCTAAATATAAACTGATTCGCTTCAAATTTTGCATGAGAGGTTTTCTCATTACTGCACAGTATCCCACCAAGGGCCGTTAAAAAAT
Source organism: Chionoecetes opilio (assembly GCA_016584305.1). Lineage (NCBI taxonomy): Eukaryota > Metazoa > Arthropoda > Malacostraca > Decapoda > Majidae > Chionoecetes > Chionoecetes opilio. Next base: position 27,171 of record JACEEZ010000394.1, read on the forward strand.
ATCAAGTTTTAAATTTACCCATATGTGCTATTGGCACCCTAACGTACAGGCAGCGTGACATTGTTGTGAGGCTATCGTGGTCTGCGTTTATCGTGGACAAATTTCACGATAGCGTCAATAATCGGCGCTATTGTGGCTCGATTATGGAATGTGTGAAGGGAGCTCAAATTGGGGAAGAGGAAAGATCCTCAGTGCTGCCGTGTGGTACAATAGACTCGAGAGGGTAGGGTAGGTAAGGGACAAGGGAGGGGTGTGCAGACCTCTTCCACTGCCCACAAACTTGTCTCTGTGCATCTGAATCATTGTACATCGTCCAGGATGTGAATTTTTGTAGGCCTTATTGTCGTACCGAGCCACCAAAATTATCATATTTTCAGATGGATTATCGTACAACCTTAGGTAAAATCATATAGTCAGTAAATGACTTTATAATTTTAGGAAATAACTTGTAATTTACTTTAGTAAATAACTTGTAATTTACTTTAGTAAATAACTTGGTAATTTTACTCACCCCAGTTTGAATGTCGTAGTATTGGATTTTCGATCTCGTATATTGAAAATAGACCCTAATTTACACATCTCGTATCATCGGATTCTCGTATACCGAATGCTCGTATAACGGGACCTCCCTTTATTAAGTTCATGCATGTTTCTTCATAGTCTCATAATGGCATTTCTTTAGTGAGTTTTACTGTTTTTTATTTGATAATATTATAGAACAAACATTTACCAAGATAACAGTACCGGGGATATATCATTTATACTGATAAACCATAGTCTACTTTATTCATGGAACACTTGTTTACCTTGCCGATCAGCCTCCACTGGTCATGGGCTGATTCCAGAAACAAGTCCACTATACAGTAGTCTTTGGACTGTGTTAGGAGAGATTTAGGTCGCGCAACAAAATGCTTAAATCCAAGGTTGTCATGGACTTGACGTTGCACTGTCCTGACAGACACTTCATTTCAGAAGAAGATTCCACATTCAGACACTGCTCACCCAGCAGTACATGGTTATTTTCCTTAACCGTCTGCCGGAAATACTGGGACACTTATCACCATCACAATTGACGATGCTTAGTGTCCTCGAGTGGGTCTTACGAGGCCTGCCTCGGGGTAATTTCTTGCGTGACAAATCGTCGTCACCAGAGTTTGTAATTCGTTGCACCCACCGCCTGACACTTCTCACATTAACTTCTGTGTTTTCAGCGATATCTTTCACTGAATGTCCTGCCTTGTGGAGTGACGAAATAGCACCAATGTCATCACTTGTCACTGGTATAAACCTTCCACTAGTCCACAGAAGAGGCAAGATCGAGGCATAACACTGTCTTAAAATGTCGCGGGCTGTTAACTCCTCTCTGCACAAGCTGTAATGGATTACTGATTGACCTTGAGCTCATTGGCAACTGACTGATCTGCCCCAGTTACCCTTGCACATTTGCCAAATGCGCACTAAATTCAAATTTGAGAGTACAGGGAAGTCCCGTTATACGAGCATTCGGTATACGAGAAATAAATTATACGAGCTGAGTAAATTAGGGTCTATTTTCAATATACGAGATCAAAAATCCAATGCCACGACATTCAAACTGGGGTGAGTAAAATTACCAAGTTCAAAATGCGCGCCCTACCACGTATGCATCTGGACTGTATGTTTGTACATCTGATGTTGTGGTGGCCCCAAGCTTGGGGCCGCACACCTGGCTAATTATCCCTAAAGGTCAAGCCAACACCTGGCGTGAACCTGACTCGCTCGTGACCCAAACTCCTCCCGCACCTCCGTTGCTGGGTTCCCGCCCTGGCTTCCTAGACCAGCTTCTGGCAGTTACCTAACTACCACCACACTGAGAGGAACACAGGGAGAGGAGTAGTGTTCCTCTCACTGTAGTGGTTGGTAGGTAACTGACTGAATACTTACAGGACTCCCAGGCTGGACAAAGGAGGATTTTGGTTGACCCCAGTCAGGTCACCCCAAGCAAGGCGTGACCTGAAGGGTAATTAGCCAGGTGTGCGGCCTGACCTTTAGGGTAATTAGAGAGAACTGAAACTCGAGAAATGCCAGTGGTCGCTGGCAGTTTTAACTCAAAGGTTGGTCTACTGTGTTTTCCCTCCGCGACTAATATTTTTCATAAATTAATTTCGCGATAAACATTGATGCACCGCATCTGAAAACCAAAAAATATAGTTCTTCTGTTGTTCTACTAATTATATGGATGACATGCATTACGATGGAACGTTCTATAATAGCAATTTAATGCAAATTACTCGCCTCGTGTAGCAAAGCTTAATATATTTTTTACATGTATATTGTGGCATGTAAAATTTGGGCGATGTTCACACTGTTTTCTAAGACAGTACTGCTGCGTCTGGCAAACGCTTGTCAAAATACAATAAGCAATGCCTTGGAAAAACGAAGAATAAGGAATGCCGAAATCGGCTTGCTGCTGCGACAATGTAGGTTATAATTGTGGAGGCGATACGCCGCGGCGGGGAGTGGTGGGCGGGGAGATTGTGGCGGGGAGATTGAATCAAAACATTGCCACTTCACGCGTCGACTCATTGCACTTCCAGGCTTTCTATCTGATTGATACACAATAATAACAGGAAAATATGACTGCCTAGGTAAAGATAACTTCTAAACATTCGTTATTGACTATATAATATCATAGAGTAGCATTTACCTCGCCTCCTCAACTATAACCTACTTGGTTATTTGGTTATATACAATGTTTTACAGAATCAGGCTTCTATACAATATACATATAGAAGAAAATCGTTCTTAATATTATACTTGTGTGTTTTAAGTGCAGTGGAATAAGCCCATATTTTTCTTTCAAGTTGACCAACTTTTCACCAAATTGTGAGTTAAAACTGCCAGCGACCACTGGCATTTCGGAGTTGCAGTTCTCTCTAATTAGCCAGGTGTGCGGCCCCAACCTTGGGACTGGTACAGTTTATTTTAGCTTGAAAAACATGTCTTTGATGGGGTCCTGGAACCAAACCTATATTTTACCATTAGTTATGTATTTCGCTATACGAGATTTCGCTTTACGAGTATGCCAGGTGGAACCTAACTGCTCGTATCTTCGGGACTTCCCTGTATGTAGTTTTTCCGTAGTTTGCTCTGGGAGCCGGTTTGCCTTTGTTTATAACGTGAAAATACAGCGCTAATGTTGGCAGAAATCCCTCTATCCACAGTACTACAAAAGGTGATATAAATTGTTTCATTATGCCTAACAGAATGCATTAGACATGGTGGGATGCCGTCAAAGTATAAAATTAAAAGTAAGCAGCCATCCTTCATAAATGTTATCAAATGTTTTCTGACGCATTAGGCATATGACCGACGCGGCCAATATTTATGTCGGGTACTGTATTACTTAGGCAAGTGAAGTATGTGACATAAAGTAGTGCCCAGACTATCTTCAAACTTTGAATCACCGCCGCAATGTTGCTTCTATTGCTTTCTCCTACCGTTATTTTCATGCTAACTACTTACCTCTCCCCCACCTGCAGGCTTGCTGCACAAGACTTTCTACTCATTCTCATCCCTATTTTATCCATCCTACTAATGCAAGAGTTAACCAGTATCTTCACTCTTTCATTCCATTCACTTATAAACTTGGGAGCTCTCTTCCTGTTTATATTTTCCATCATTCTACAACTTATAATTTTCAAGGTAGGAGTGTAAAGACACCTCCCAAACTAAATTGTAGGGTTGCACTGGATAGTTATTTGACCAGATAACCGAATACCACATATCTAGCTAATCTGGATGGCTGGATCGGATATCTGGATCCAGTCGAATAATAACAGTGCCGGTCATTCATACCCATCATGATATAAAGTTTCTTGCCATCAATTGTTGAAATAGTTTTGAGGTATACTGTAAAACTTCTTTAAGTCGGAACAATAGGGGTTCTAACCCTTTCCGATTACCGTATTTTACGGCTTATAAGACGCTGCATCTTGGAAGACGCACCCTGATTTTGGATATAAATTTATAGAAGAAAAAAAAAACTTGTCCGATATACATTCATTTTTACACAAGAACACACTCACTATTCATTATCTTCATTCAGCACTGCTCATCAGCCATTTTTATTTTCTAGATTGTATGCGATAGTATAAGTAAATCCTCATGTTGGCTGGCTGAACATGTGCACGCAGGTCAGACGGCGGGAGTGAAAAACCTTACCGCAGCTGTGTGCCTGCCTGATGTGCCGATCAGCTGAGTCTGGCTTTGTCGTCCTGAGTGTAAACAAACACCTCTCACGCCTTCCCGTGCCTCACTACGTTGCCTGCCTCCTGTGCCTCACCACGTATTGTTTGAATTTTCCTGTATGCGTGTAGTATTTTTGGTGGCTGCATGTACATATGTATACAAATTTTTATCTAATGTAACAAACAAAGTTCCTTATATACGCAATGGCTATTGGCGCCAATCTGCCGGGGCGGAAAGGCTCCCGCCATTATCGTGTAAAGATCACAGGGTGAGGACAGATTAGTAGTTGATTTGAATGTCTTATGGTATTCTAAATACTCTTAAGTATTTAGTCCTTAAAAAGTCCACCTTGAAAATATGAAAATATTTTTTTTAAATACGAATTTCAGTTATATGGTCTATGGCAACACCCTATCCTTTGGCTTTCGAATGGTGGAATTTTTTTCAGTTGGACATAAATTTAAATGCCTATAGCGAGGGGCATTTAAACTTTCAAAACTTGTAGTAAAAAAATTTGAATTTTTGATTTTTTTTTGGATAATTTTCTCATATATCAAAACTAAGCCTTTAAAAAAAAAAAACAGCAGCAATCTTCAGGGTGAAGTTTGTTACCCAGGTAACAATTCTGGAACACAGTTATGGATCTGAAAAGTGCAACCTGTTCACAAACATTTTTGGAACAAATGTATACATGCAAAAAGGACTAGAAAAGAGCTAAAAGAGAAGAATTACACTGAAGAAGACAATAAACAAGAAGAGGAAAACAGACAAAGGAATTCCAACCGAAAGCTATGCACCTTGTGAATTTTGATCGAACCTTGCAACAATGAGGGGCGTGGCCTCGCCTTTGAGCGATTAATTAATACCTTTATAAGGGGGGGGACAAGGTGCCAGATCCTTTTATGCATGCATTGATATGTGATAACTGATCCCATAAAATTCATATGAAAGTAGCATTGACAGTATAGTACCTTCACTGGAGCGCAGAAACTTTAGCAAAACTTCAAACGCGTTTTTTTCAAAACTAGTATATATAAAATGAATAAAATTATTTTCTGCTTTTATTTTTGGCACGATTTTCACGAAACTTTAGGACACACAAAATCAAATATCGTAGAAAAATCTGTCATGTTTTTTTTTTTTAAAGGCTTAGCTTTGATATTGGGAAAATTATCCAAAAAAAAAATATGTAGGTATTTTTTTTTTTTTTTTACAAATTAACGAAAACAGTTTTACAACAAGACAAATTGTTAGAATAACAATGAATTATCAGATGCGCATGTCACAAGGAAATCGGTCAAAAAATGGCTGAGAAAAATAAATTCAAAATTTCATCAAAAACTGACAAAATTATTTTACTTAAATTTTTCTAATTTTTCATTTTATCTGATCAGCTTGAAATGTTCATGTGATAACAAGGGTACTATACACAACATATACATTATTCATGACCATAGATGCAATTTTTAATTCATGGGGGACTCTCCCCTTAACAGGTATGTACTGAGGTTACATCATACAAGAGGCTGAATTGAATAGCTACCTAAGCTAACCTCCTACAACATTTGTCTTGGAAGACGCATGAGTGTTTTTCAGTGTATTTTTTTGGAAAAATAGTGCGTCTTATAAGCCGTAAAATACGGTAATAGAATATTACGACTTAATGGGGGGGGGGGGGTTCCCCTCCCCATACAATATATGCACAAATTTTTTTATGAATAAACTAAAATAGAAAATGCAATTAATAAAACAAAAAATCAACACACTTGTTTGCACACCGCAGTTGATTCTTGCCAGCAGAGGGAGGCTTTATATATACACTATTTTTCAACCACTACTCTGAATCACTATCACTAGCAAAAATCTGGGCATCAGATCAGACATAGTGAAGCTGGATATCAAGTCACACAAGCACTTAAAAACACTGAGAAGGAGTAAAGTGAGAAGATAGGAGTGAGCCACCCATTGAATAGGGCAGGTATAAAAACAAAATAAATCCATTAAAGAAATCCAGACACTTGTGGTGTTTTTGTCATGTGGTGAGTCACCGTGAGTGGTGGGTGCGACACGCGACCCTCATGATCTTGATCTTGAGGTATCACCCTCACCCGAGTGGCGAGCAGCAGACAGCACCCCGCATGAGCCCGGGAAGTTAGACAGACGGGGCTGTTCATATGATGTGGAAATTAAGGTTTGTAGTGGTTGAATATGTATGTAGGTGATAATTTACGAGTTATGGCAAAGATTTATGAGAGTTAGGATATGTGGAACGATCTTTAAATGTGTGTGGTGTGATGGAGAGGGGGATGAGTGAGCGGGAGGGGGTAGAGGGAGTGAGGCAGAGGCGGTAGCCCTGAGTTGAAGTAGGGCGGGAGTTTTTCATGGGTGTTGTTGATGGGGGGGGGGGGGTTGTGGTATGGACTACCATACCATACCACTGCTATGGTTATCCTTTTTAGTTCTAGTTTTCTCTCATACATTGTTATTGGCTGGCAATTTTGATAACACAACGGTGATATGCTGGTGAGTTTCATGACATCATTGTAGTCGCTCAGTCACTCAGGTGCTTTTCCTTGTGAACAACATCATAACTCCACTGTCTAGCCTTTTTTTTTCAATAACTGTGTTGACCGGGTTGCAGAAACGGAGGCCTGTAGTTATTTAACAATCCTCAAAGGTAACCTCTCTTTGAATGCCACCCCAAGTTCATTCGCAGGCAGGCAGGCAACAGATTCCCGGGAGTGGACTTTACATAGTCGGTGGACCAGAGATACATACTGTAAGTAGAATTAGCCTATGGTCATGATCTGGGTGTTAGTGTTTCTTCTTACATACGTCCAGTTGAAAAATAATATATGATTGTAGCTGAAATTCTTTCATTATGCTAATGGAAAACCTACTAGACTGTAGATTGTAGAGCCATTCTCCGCTGCCAGGCACCACAGGAACCCTGGCTGCTAATCGTAAGATGTTAATCAACATAACATATTTTATATAATTTACTTCCCATGTAAAACATATTTTATATAATTTACTTCCCGTGTAGCATTTTTGAAGAAAAATATTGGATACTTTTGTTAAATTAAGTGGATACGTTTTTCATTTTGGAGCTTGAAGGTCACTGCTTACGGGTCCTGGTCGTTTCAGCCGTAACGTCCAAACTGACTAAACGTTGGAATCGTCTCACGGCCTAAATTGTATACGACCTAAATAACCAAACTTCATCAGGTTAACACTGCTTAGGTTTTGTTCATCATGTGCCTCATTCCATCCATCCTTGCCAGCACTTTCACCTTTTCCTGCAGGCTCAGGCTCTTCAATTTCATTCCCTTCTTGCTGGAGACACCCTTGTGTGATGGAGCTGACATCTTGAAATACAGTACTGTATGATGTAATCCCAAAACACGTAAAATACGTAGCAAAGTAAAGCAAAGGTTGAGTACTAGCCAGTAGGCTGACACTTATGCGACTTATGTCAAGTTCGAGCTCGAGCTTGACAGACGACTTACAAAGCGATACTAAAGGCGCTATTACACGGGCACTTTTCTGCTCACTGAGCAGATTTCACTGAGCTGCTCAACGAAACTATTACACGGTGATCTGTGTTTTGATGAGCAAAATGCATACAGACCTGAGTGCGGTTATGATACAAATTATCATAGCGCTTCCTAATACGCGGTGTTTGTTGTAATGGAGATAGCTTTATTTTGCGCAAAAAAAAAAAAAAAAAAAAAAAAAAGTATACTTTGTGCTTAAAGTTAGGTTAGGTTTAATTAAAACCTTTAAGGTTAGGTTAGGTTTAATTAAAACATTTAAGGTTAGGTTAGGTTTAATTAAAAGCTATAAGGTTAGGTTAGGTTTCATTAAAACCTATAAGGTTAGGTTAGGTTTCGTTAAAACCTTTAAGGTTAGGTTAGGTTTAATTAAAACCTATAAAGTTAGATTAGGTTTCATTAAAACCTTTAAGGTTAGGTTAGGTTTCATTAAAACCTTTAAGGTTAGGTTAGGTTTCATTAAAACCTTTAAGGTTAGGTTAGGTTTCATTAAAACCTATAAGGTTAGATTAGGTTTCATTAAAACCTTTAAGGTTAGGTTAAGTTTCATTAAAACCTTTAAGGTTAGGTTAGGTTTCATTAAAACCTTTAAGGTTAGGTTAGGTTTCATTAAAACCTTTAAGGTTAGGTTTGGTTTCATTAAAACCTATAAGGTTAGATTAGGTTTCATTAAAACCTTTAAGGTTAGGTTAGGTTAGGTTTAATTAAAACCTATAAGGTTAGATTAGGTTTCATTAAAACCTTTAAGGTTAGGTTAGGTTAGGTTTCATTAAAACCTTTAAGGTTAGGTTAGGTTTCATTAAAACCTTTAAGGCTAGGTTAGGTTTCATTCAAACCTTTAAGGTTAGGTTAAGTTTCATTAAAACCTTTAAGGTTAGGTTAGGTTTCATTAAAACCTTTGAGGTTAGGTTAGGTTTCATTAAAACCTTTAAGGTTAGATTAGGTTTCATTAAAACCTATAAGGTTAGGTTTAATTAAAACCTATAAGGTTAGATTAGGTTTCATTAAAACCTTTAAGGTTAGGTTAGGTTTCATTAAAACCTTTAAGGTTAAGTTAGGTTTCATTAAAACCTTTAAGGTTAGGTTTCATTAAAACCTATAAGGTTAGATTAGGTTTCATTAAAACCTTTAAGGTTAGGTTAAGTTTCATTAAAACCTTTAAGGTTAGGTTAGGTTTCATTAAAACCTTTAAGGTTAGGTTAGGTTTAATTAAAACCTATAAGGTTAGGTTAGGTTTCATTAAAACCTTTAAGGTTAGGTTTCATTAAAACCTATAAGGTTAGATTAGGTTTCATTAAAACCTTTAAGGTTAGGTTAAGTTTCATTAAAACCTTTAAGGTTAGGTTAGGTTTCATTAAAACCTTTAAGGTTAGGTTAGGTTTAATTAAAACCTATAAGGTTAGGTTAGGTTTCATTAAAACCTTTAAGGTTAGGTCAAGTTTCATTAAAACCTTAAAGGTTAGGTTAGGTTTCATTAAAACCTTTAAGGTTAGGTCAAGTTTCATTAAAACCTATAAGGTTAGGTTAAGTTTCATAAAACCTATAAGGTTAGGTTAGGTTTCATTAAAACCTTTAAGGTTTGGTTAGGTTTCATTAAAACCTATAAGGTTAGGTTAGGTTTCATTATTATTATAATTTTTTTGGGGGGGGTGGGGGTGTTGCGCAAAATAAAACTATCTCCATTAGAACAAGCACCTATTGTAGGCCAAGAAAAAATAGTTGGTGTCTCTGAAAATGACCGCGAAACTCTCGTCCATTATTACCAAAAGTTGTTTCGTAGTCTATATGAAACCATAGTAGTTTCGTACACTCAGCGCAGAGTTGAACTTGACTACTAGAGTTACGAAATGACACCAGGTATGTACGAAAATACTCAAAATCAGTGTACGAAACTAACTACTTTCAATTCAATATACCTAATTAAGAAAGGTTTTTTGATTAGGCCAAAGGTTTTTGATTCATTTAAACTTCCTGTAATCCCCGAGAGTAGCTTCTATGGACCACTGTGGCCCGCGCCGTACCCGTGGCGGTACGGGGCTGACGCCGTTATAGTGGTCGAGAACTACGCGTTCGCTCTTTATGTCAGACACACACACTCTGGTGCTAACACTGCACTCTTAGCCTCTCTCGCTTTACCATATACACCACACCTGTCACTACACACCTGTACGGCCTCGCAACACACTTGTCGCCTGTGTATCACCATAAATAAATGACTTGGAAGGTCAGGCTTCTTAGGTATTGAGGGTGTATGTTTTCTTTTTTAATGTTTTTTTTAACAAATAAAGGGCTATATATGTTCCATATTGTAGGATGTGCCTGAACTAAGTCAATCAGTAAGCTTTCCATCTCGTCTGTCCAGTCAGCAGGCATGTAGATGTCTTCTTGAGAGTTTTAGAAGAAAATGATCTTGCAATAAATAATATAGTCATCCACTAATTTCGGTCCTTTATAACAGAAAACGTTTTTGCTCACTGAAATGACGAGCAAAAATAGCTTCAAAGTAGTTCCCTCTTTGCTCAATCAAACAGGCTTTGGTTGAGCAAAATCCTCAAAACTGCTCAGTGAAATCTGCTCACTGAGCAGAATAGTGCCCGTGTAATAGCCGCTTAAGCAGAAGAAGAAGACTGAGGGTATGCCGAGTGTAAACCAAGAGATGCAGTTATAACTCGGCAACATGCCGAGATACATAATTTTTTGCCGTCTGTCTTTGCCTTGCCGAGATATTTCAAATTCCGAGTTATAAGGGTTTTAGTGTACGTACTCGCAAGCTCGAGACGACCTATTACACTAAAACCCTTATAACTCTGCATTGTATAACTCGGAATTTGATATAACTCGGCAAGGCAAAGACAGTCTGCAAAAAATTTTGTATCTCGGCATGTTGCCGAGTTATAACTGCATTTCTTGGTTTACACTCGGCATATCATGCCCTCACAACCTTTTGTTTGAACATGTATACAGAAAGTCGGCAAAGAATACTGAATCTCGACAAATTTCCGAGTTATAACTGCATCTCTTTGCTTACACTCGGCATATCCTCAGTCGCATAAGTGTCAGCCTATGCGCTGGTACCCGACCTTGCTCTGTATCCCAGTGCTTTGCCGTGTCACATGGTAACTTTTTCCGGCAACTTTTGGTATTTTGCTACCCTTTGATGCCTGATACCGGCATCTCTTGGTAGCAAACGCGGAGTCGCGCATGATCCACCAGCACCACTTGCCACCAGTACTGGCATCTTTGTTTACATCTTGGAGCAGCCGACGCTAGACTTGTACGAACTGCAGGTTGCCAGACCTGCCTCCCTAATACCATGCATAGCCGTATTTTACGGCTTATAACTTATAAGACGCTGCATCTTGGAAGACTTGCTCTGATTTTGGGAGGGGAAATCTTAAGAAAAAATAAATAAAAATAAACATTTGCTCGTAAAATCTACTATAATTTTTTTTTTCTCAGTAGGCTTCTTCTTCTTGTGACCTCTACCGCTTAGTATACTATTATATTAGGCTTAGTATAGCTTGTATGTAGTTTTGTTTTGTTTTTTTCCTTTTGTTTGTGTTTTTCTCTACAGGAGCAGCTGGTTCAAAGGCTTGGCCTATGAAGAATAGGCCACCTGTAATATTAAGATCACGATCAAGTATCGCTTCGTACTACAGTCGGCGCAAAAAAACTTAGGACGGGAATAACGTCCTTAGCTGTTTTGCCAATTTCGGTGGGAGCGATTGAATATTTTTACGTTTTTTGTATATCTGGCAGTGCATTAGGGTGTCTACTGTAGATTCCTCGCTGCTGCCCGCTCTGTATCTTCCAAGGGCCATATTCAAGAATTTTTCTCCACCCGTTGTATCGGTTTTTGGTATACAAGAATCAAAATACGACGCAACGCGTCGAGCTCAGGGGGTGGAGGTTTGAGTCAGCTGATTGGCGACAACTTGCACATCCCCCTTCACCCCGCTCTCCACTTATTCCATCGTATTTCTTCCCAGACCATTACAGGAGAGTTTTCAACACAACCGAGAGTGACAGCCATACACTGTGAATGCACACGTGTCATCATTAAGGTAAAATCAGGTCCAGGAGGCCTTATATAGGTGTGTTAACTTGTGAGGAAGCCGGGCGGCGGCGGGAGAATGGAGGTGGCCATTGTGTGGAGCAGTGGCGGCGGGCCGTTCAAATGTACTCGCAAGCATCACTCAGGCCAATTTTTTCTGCACCAACGCCTCAGACAAGTGGCGAACACTAACTTAGCTATTATTTTAATGTCAGAAATGATAAATTTCACTAGTAAAATGTATTAGATATGTATAAAACAGTCAAAATACTGATGCCGCTTTGGGCTCGCTTGTGTTGGTACGCCTGTCAAATATCCACCAGTCGGGGCAGTTCTTGTAGATGTTACCAGTGGAGGTACGACGGTGGAAAATCTCCACCGGCCGGGATTTGACGAGCATTCTTGAATATAGCCCCAAGTCATCATAGGAAGAGGTTGTTGTGTTTGGTTCTCCAACCTTCCTATACCCTTATTCGTCCCTCCATCTTCTACCGCATCCTCCAGGTCTACTAAAGCATTGTGCAGGGCAAATCTCTATCAATTGTGAAGAAGACACATATAGTAACCTTGTATCGAAGTGGGAAAACCATTGGCCAGATAGGGAGGGGGATGTGTGTTTCCAAACATACTGTCTCGGTGTGGTGCAGGCGGGCGCAAGATGGTGAGTTAGAGACTGTTTTGGTGTGGAAGAAAGGGTCAGGGCGACCAAGAAAAACTTCAAAGAACACTGATCAACTGCACAAAATTATTGTTGATGTCAATAATCATTTTGAACAGTTGATCAGTCTTCTTTGAAGTTTTTCTTGGTCGCCCTGACCCTTTCTTCCATGCCAAAACAGTCTCTAACTCACCATCCTGCGCCCGCCAGCACCACACCGAGACGGTATGTTTGGAAACACACATCTACCTCGCTATCTGGACAATGGTTTTCCCACTTTGATACAAGGTTACTACTATATGTGTCTTCTTCACAATTGATAAAGATTTGCCCGGCATAATGCTTTAGTAGACCTGGAGGAGGCGGTAGAAATGGAGGGGCGAGTAAGGGTATAGGAAGGTTGGAGAACCAAACACAACAACCTCTTCCTATGATGACTTGGAAGATACAGAGCAGGCAGCAGCGAGGAATCTACAGCAGACAGCCTAATGCACTGCTATATATACAAAAAACGTAAAAATATTCAATCGCTCCTACCAAAATTGGCAAAACAGCTAAGGACGTTATTCCCGTCCTAAGTTTTTTGGCGTCCTAAGTTTTTTTGCGCCGACTGTAGGTCCTCTCATCTCCTCTTCTTCTTCCTCCTCCTCTCCTCTCCTCTCCTCTAGTGTAAGACGAAGCCACCACCCCGGGAGGCGGGTCACAAACCCCCGGCTAACATCCCATTCACTATTGGGTGGACACGGGCTCGGGGCATTTTCAGGCTACAGCGTATTTACAAATTTTTTAATTTTTACCCATATCAGGAGGGCATTTGCATAACTCGGCATATTGAATAACTCGGCAAGGCCAGAGCCCCTATCGTGCCGAGTTATAAGGGTTTTAGTGTATACCAACATTTTCAAACACATTCTCCGGAACTATTGTCCCGATCACTATCGTCTTCGTGACTGGGTTTCACTTGCAATACCAGCGCAAGCCTATTGGCCCACCCCCTTTTCTACAATCTCTTACTGTCTGCTTTATAGGGACGGGCAGCTAGTTGGCTTTTTTTTTGTTACCTGCTTTTTTTGCCCTTGGCCAGTCATTTATGATGTAGAAAAAAAATAAAGAAAAGGTTTAGTAGTGTTGCCACTGCAAAGTTGTTGTTGATGGGGTGTTAGTAACACTACCTGAGTGTAACCTGGGGTGAGATCCATGATACCGTCATAGCTAAGTCCGTCTGAGACAAAATAGCGCATTTTAGACTTAACTCACCTAAAACTCTCATAAACTCCTATTGTCGACCATAAAGTGCCATGGGATGCTATGTTTTGGTACACCCTGTTTTAACACCGCATATGACCGACACTCTGACTCTGACTCCGGGATAACTGCAAAATGAGGCCTTTCTGACAATTTTTAATGTGACCATCATTCTTAACACATCAAAATACATTAGAAAAGAGCACTTTTATCCTCATACTCAATTACTGGTTGAAAGTACCAAAATACCAGGTTAGGTTAAGTTGGAAATTTACTCTTTGTTTATACAGAGGCTCTTCAACGGGAATACATTGCAGCGTCATTTCCCATAATGGATTTCTATTTTACTGTGTTTTCCTTCCCTAAAAGTCGTATTATAAGAGGCAAAAACTTAAAAAGCACAAAAATATTGCCAAATATTTATTTCACACCATATATTTAAGTTGAGAAATTGTAAGCACTTTATTTTAGCAGTGACTATGGTGGACTATTCTGCTCGATAGTCAGTTATGACCGACGACTTCTGACGCTCATATTTCATCACCCATAATCTATGTCCTCCCTTTTTTAACATGGCCTTGTTGTCCAACCCTTTGCTCCTGGGTGGTTTTTTGCAAGTGGTGGCTGGGCTCCCGGTGGCCTTACATTTTGGCGGAAAATACTGGAAGGTGTTCTTGAGATTTAAAAGTAGGAAGCTTGTTAAAGGGTAGCCCCTCCCTTTTTTATGTGTGACAGCCCCCAATGTTACAGGTGTGATGTAAAAGTCAGCGTCTCGCGCCGGACCCTTTCCCAAACTTTCCTTTTTTTTGGAACCCCGGGTTACATCCGGGAAATACGAGGGTTTCAGCGGGACCAACTGATGATCCCCACAAATGTGCTGCTAGTGTCAATGGGGGGGAGCCCTAACTTGGACGCTGTGGGAAATTTGCCCAGTAAGGCGGGCTTTACTGCCACACCCTCACCCCTACAGGGAAAAAGGTGGGTGGCCACGTGGGGAAAGTGTTCTTATAAAAAAATATCGGGAGACCATGTCCCCCCACGGGTGTGAAGACTTTGAGTCCCAAGATGTGGGAAAAGTTTACTGGGAAAATGTGATCGTAACAAACATCTCATAGGGTGCCAAAAAAAATCAAAAGTTGAATTTTTCTTCCTTTTGTTTTAATGGTGCTCTATGCAAGAAACCATGATGAAAAGTTGACCTAAAGGGTTGATATTTAGGGGGCGGATTACAACTTTTTATTTACCCTTATGACGGGCCCAAAAGGGGGGGAGTCATTTTTGAAAGTGGAAAACCCGGACCCCCTTCCCCAGAGGGCTCGGTCCCCTTTTGGGAGTATTACCCCCCTCGGTGGGGGGGGGTATCATGGGGACCCACCCCCTCATTGTGGCCCGGCTGGCCCGGGGAAGGGAACCCTTCGGGGCCCCGGGGGCTGTTGATGGCGAGGGGCCCCTCCACAATTTGGAGGAGGAACGGGCGCTTTCCCGTTTTTTGGTCAGCCGGAGGTTAAGGACTGGATGAGCGCCACTCCTCGTCGGCTGTGTCGTTGAGACGCGAAGTCCCTCGTTTGGCGGCACCCCTCGACGTACATTCCTTTCCTGCCACTTCCGGGGTTTGGCGGACAGGAAGCGATCTTGATATCAAGAGCTTGAAGAGGGGGGAGGGAATTTTTCGTGGCGAAGGAGGGCAGTGTTCCCGCAAAAATTGTGGATGGGGGTTTTTTTGTTTGGCGGGTTTCCTCGGTCCTTCATCGTAGAGAATGGCCGTAAAATGTTTTTTGTTGGAGCAGGGAGAGTGAGTCAAAACGGAAGGCCAAGAGATTTTCGCAAGTCCGAAATGGTGGCTCAGAGGGAAAAGCGCCTTTTCCGAATACTTTGTCGTGGTATAAAGGTTTTCTTAGCGAACCAAGATCGTTGGCGGAGCGTGGGAGGAACCTTTGATTCGAACCATCGCGGGATGTAGATTCGGTTGCGAACGATGAAAAAAGCTGGGGGCTAAACTTTTCCCGGGTGTACGACTCAGTCAGCTGCTCCCGAAACAAGATCATCTTCAGAGCGTAAATGATACCCCCCATCAAACCGCTCGAGGCGCCGGGGCTACGGACGAGGTTTTGGGAAGAGGGGCCCCCAAGGAAAAGGTGTCATCAGCGGTTCCTTATAGTCGCCCGGGGGCTGCTTTGTCGAAGCAGACTTTTAAAACCTTAAATAAATCGCCCTCTTGGGACCAATCCCCGGCAGATCTTCGTTGGGGGGGGGTTTATTGCCGCGGTTGTGTAAAAACCATGGTCCTTAAAAGCGGAGAAGAGGGTGATTCGGACCAAAAGATACCCCAAAACACTAGAAAAGGCCCTTCTAAAGGACAAGTTCGTGGACGGATGACGGCAAGCAGTAAAACGAGGGGTGGGCGATCTTCTGTTGAAGATGGGCTGCCCCATTGAGGGCTCCGGGGGGGGACGGGTTGTGTCAAGCCTCGCCATGACCTTTCCTGCCCCCCCAGTTTTCTAGACCC
Organism: Chionoecetes opilio; assembly: GCA_016584305.1. Classification (NCBI taxonomy): domain Eukaryota; kingdom Metazoa; phylum Arthropoda; class Malacostraca; order Decapoda; family Majidae; genus Chionoecetes; species Chionoecetes opilio. The sequence continues at coordinate 43,418 of JACEEZ010000394.1, forward strand.
CCTCAAACACGCTGTAGCGGGGGTAAACCATTTCCAGAGTGCATTTTCGGACCCCTGGGGAATTTTTCTCCACCCTTCCCCTGTGACGGGTGGCGAGTTTTTCGGCGCGAGTGCCATCGCCTGAGGAAGGATCTTCCCGTCCCAATGAACGGTAAGAGGGGTAAGAGGACTGAAATCTTTGATGTCCTTCGCCAAAGGGACCTTTTCTTCGCTCTTTCCCGGAATGGCTCGGTTCAGCACAAGCTCTTTTGGGGTCTGGCCCAAGCTATTTCCGTAGCCGCCCCAATTTGAAGGGCTTTTTCCCCCGGGTACTGACCCCCGTTCGTCAAAGGGGGCCCACGAGATCAGGGATGGAGGATTCGGCCCCCTGTCCTAATCATTTGGGGGAAGCGACCCCGGGGTCGGAAGAAGAAGTCGATGTGTTTGGCAGCGTTGGGTGGACTTTATGACTCAGACGGACGACTCCGCCCACCATCTCTTCTCCTTTTGGGGGTTGTTGCGGCTAGGAGAGAGACTTTCATCGGCAACCCATTCTTCAGCTTTTTGTCCGACCCGCCACGAACCCCCCCTCCTCTTCTCCCGCTGGGCAAAAAGGGAAATTCCCTTTTCTTCAGGAATGGTCTCAGAGTGAGGGCGTCGGAGTGGGCGATGTCCCAAAAGGGCGGGAGCTTTCTGGAAGGGTTTTTGTTTTTTTTGGCAGGCGGGGTCCAGAGATTTTGCTTTTTCTCGGATCTTCCACTCGTCGAAAAGTCCATAATTTCCCCTCACGCTAGTTTTTTGCGATGGTGGGGGGTCCTAGCTCGTGTCCAGAAGTCGAGGACCCCCTTTGCAGCCTAGCTGCACTCTGCTGCACCCTCTTCTTCTCTTCCCTTTTGTGGTAGAAAAAAAACGTCGTAAAACGTCCCCACGGTGGGAAGTTTTGCTCCCGTGATAGTAGGAACACATGGCCAAGAAAGCCAAACTTCAGTTTGCTTTCTCGGGGGCATGACCTGAGGGCGAAAAGGGAAATGTTTTAAGATCATCCGACCCTAAAAACAACCGTTAGCCTGAAAAATTTGCAACACATTTCTAATACAAGGCAGAATCCAAAAAGTCGTGAAAAAAAAATTTTTACTTAGAAAAAAAACCCCCTTCGCTATTGGCACCCCAATGCTCACCCCCACTGGAGTGAAAACTTTGAGTGTCAGGTGTAGGAAAACATTTTCCCTAAAAGCACCCTTAACAATCACATCGCACCCAACGGTGTGAGAAACCCCATGCCAAGAGTGGGGAAAAAAATTTCCGTGAAAGCTATCCTTAAAAAACACATCAACCCCCACTGTGTGAGAATTAAAATTTTTACGCCAAAAGGTGGAAAAAAAATTTTCCCCCAAAAAGCAAACTTAAAAAGGTCATATGCTCACCCCAAAAAGTTGAGAAACTTTTTAGTGTCAAGAGGTAGGAAACATTTTCCCATAAAACACACTTAAAAACACATACTCACCCCCCACTGGGGTGAGAAACCACGAGTGCCAAAAGTGTGGGAAATTTTTTACTCTGAAAAAACCATTTAACAGGCAAACTACCCCCACTAAGGTGAGAAACTTTGACTGCCCTGAGTGGGGAAAAATTTCTCGGGAAAGGGGATCGAAAAACAAAACAGCTCCTCACCCTGGGTGAAAAAAATTTTTAGTGTCAAGTGTAGGAAATTTTTACCCGGGAAAGGGAACCCTTTACACACACATACTCACCCACACTGGTGGGAGAAACCCCGAATGCCCAAAAGTGCGAAAAAAGATAACAGAAAGCTATCCTTAACAAACCATGCACCCACACTGGGGGTTTAGAAACTTTCACTGCCAAAAGTGGGAAAAACATTTTATTTTGAAAACCATCTTAAAAGGGGCGGGAAAAAAATATACCCTGAAAGCTATCCTTAAAAAAACACATGCTTACCCCCATGGTGTGAGAAAATTTCATGCCAAGAGTGTGGGGAAAAAATTACCCAAAAAGCAACTTAAAACACATGCTACCCACACTGGTGTGAGAAACACCCGTGCCAAAAGTGTGGGAAAAAGTTTTTCTTGAAAAAAACCTCTAACGGCAAGCCACCCACTGGTGTGAAAAACTGAGTACTGGAATGCTGAAAAAAATTTACCATGAAAAACAAATTGGGGTTTCAGACCAGCGCAGTTGCGCACCCATTCGGTGAAAGAAAAGTACAAATGTGATATTTTTGTCAGGTGTTTTCCCTGCCCAAGCTTATGTTGCCAACATATCAAAAAATGTAAAGGGGGAGTCAGGTGAAAACCCTGAGTGCCAAGGTGTTGAAAAATTTAATCGGAAAAAACATTGTACAGAAGATGCAAGGGTTTGGTTTTTTTTTTTTAGATAAAAAAAATCCTATTTATTTTATTTAAATCTGATTTATTTGATTTAAATAGATTTTTTTATTTTTTTATTAATTTGATGTTCTACATGAAATCTAACTACTAAAGTATATTGTTTAGCAATATTTATAACTAAAAAGAGAGAGAATAAATGAATAAAAAATGCATATAACATATAATGTATATAATAGTACACTCAAAATTGAGGTATTGTTTGGTACAGAGAAGGCAGCAAAACTTGTTTTCCTTTTGGAGTCCATGAATAAACACACTCCTCCTCATGATGATGATGATGCTTAAATTCTTTGTTTGGTCTAACCAATTGAATTAAAGTGGAATTTGTTTATTATATGCAGTTACAAGGTACATACTTTCTTTTAGCTAACTCTGGATAATAAACATTATGAAAAAGGAATTTTTACTATTATGGGTAATTTTTAATTTATCTATACTTTTTCTTAATAATGCTAATTTCACTATACACCTATTTCAATATACCTTGACTTACGAGTTTAATTCGTTCATTGATCGAGCTCGTAACTCAATTTGATCGTACACACAAACCTCGATTTCCCGGACCTCGATTTCCCGGATATCGGATTTGCCGGACAAAATCCGAGGTCCGGTCCGGGGATATGTCAGAGTTTACGTTGAAATGCCGAGTCCTGTTCGTAAATTGACAAAGTTATCCGGCGGTCCGAGCATCTCCTATCACCCCTACCCCTGGTCAGTGTCCGGGCCTCCCGCCAGGTGGCAGCATGCTCAGCGGTCGTATTGTTTACATTTGGGCACACGACACTCACAGTTCACCTGCACAGCCTCCGTCAGTCCCCTGACTCCCACTGCCCCTGGTGCAGGAACATCTCTGAGACTATTGAACACTTTCTCCTGCCTCCCGCCAGGTGGCAGCATCCTCAGCGGTCGTATTGTTTACATTTGGACGCACGACACTCACGGTTCACCTGCACAGCCTCCGTTAGTCCCCTGACCCCCACTGCCCCTGGTGCAGGAATGTCTCTTGAGACTATTGAACACTTTCTGCTGCCTCCCGCCAGGTGGCAGCATGCTCAGCGATCGTATTGTTTACATTTAGGCACACGACACTCACAGTTCACCTGCACAGCCTCCGTTAGTCCCCTGACCCCCACTGCCCCTGGTGCAGGAACGTCTCTTTGAGACTATTGAACACTTTCTGCTGCCTCCCGCCAGGTGGCAGCATGCTCAGCGGACGGAAAAGTACGCGGCGGGGTAGTTGATATTGGCGGTTGCCGGACAGTAAATACTAGAGTAGGATAAGCGTCCGGAGGTGGGTAATGGCATCAGACTTTTTTTTTTTTTTTTTTTTTTTTTTTTTTTTTTTTTTTTTTTTAAAGCTAATTCCTGGAATGTTGCGATTCCCGGACTTTTGCGGTTCCCGGACCAGTGCTCCCCCCTATTAGTCCGGAAAATCGAGGTTTCAATTTCCCCCATTGCAATTAATTGAAATACCATTAACCCGTTCCAGCCCCCAAAAAACCACCCCAATTTTTTTACTGTACCTATATGACTGGACTGCACTCACCCTCTGCCATTTGCATTCGCCAGTGTTTATACTCTGTGTATCAGCTGTTGGAAACAGCTGTGGGTGGAACTGCCGCTAAACGTACTGCACTCACCCTCCGCCATTTGCATTCGCCTGTGTGAGCACAACACAACAGAGATGCTTCCACGGCGAGGTAACCACGTGAAGTGAACGAGTGAGACGCCGGGTGCTGGGCGGATCTAGTGGCGTTCGCTGCGCCAACTAGCGGTGGCGCATCTGAAACTCGCTCGTAAAAAAAAAAAATCGTAGCTCAGATTTTGACTCGCAACACAAAGCAAAAAATTGACTGAGCAACTGCTCGTAACTCGGAAAACTCATAAGTTGGGGCACTCATAAGTCAAGGTACCACTGTACACTATACATTGATTTAAATAAAAATGTTATACAGGTTGACCATCACTAATCCGGCAATCGATATTCCGGTTCCATCAGTTTTCCGGCATGAATTTCGGAGTGCAGTTTCAAATTTCCCAGGTTGGAGCGCCACTGTTTTCGGGAGGCGCCGTTTATGTTTTGATCTTCTTCTTCTTCTTGTGACCTTTTCTGCTTAGTATCGCTTTGTAGGTCATCTGTCAAGCTCGAGCTCGAGTGCTGTACCCAGAATCAGCTGTATGCTGACGCTTCCGACAGCAAACAGGTATTCCTTCTCATTTATTTGCCGTAATTGTTAAAATCTGCTGCTGTATAGCCCCATCATGGATTCGGCGAATAAAAGAAGTGGCGTAAAACACAAACATCACTCGTTGTCGATTGCAGAGAAAGTTGAACTGTTAAAAAAAATTGATTGTTGGAAATTATCCACCAAACACCCTCTCATAATTGGTAGAGTGGTAGTTTGTTCCCCCCCCCCCCTAGTGAGAGGTATTTTCCGCTCATAATAGGAGGGCGCGTATAGGGATATGTATATATAATTGTAATGGTAATGGGTAATAATTAAGGTAATTTAAGTACATGATTAGTACTGGGATAGGATAAATTAATATTCCCAGTAGTTAATAAGCATTGCACTTAAATAATTAGCACCTTGATTTTGAAGGGCGGTCATTGGCCGCCGCCCTTAGATTCTAGGCCACCTGACATGATACACGTGTCATAGGTATTGGTAGCGGGGGTCTCGCCCACCTTGGAGAATCAGTACCATTCCAGTTCCCGTGAGAGTAACATCTCTTTGATCTTATCTGATTACATTGATAAGAATTGTATATAGACTTTTTGTACATATAGCTTAAAATCAAAGGACATGTGTAAAGAAACAACACACTGATAACAATAGCCGTGCGTCAAGTAACTTGGTGTGAAAGCCCTTCTGACGCCGTAACAAAACACTCGCCTCCTCCCCTCCGCTTCTGTATTTCACGGGCGGCCTCGATCCCGGCGACCACTGCGGATCACAAGACCATTGCAGTATTAATACAAGACCTACAGCCCATTTTAACCCACTATCCACCGATAAGTATCCTAGTTAGTTGATTAGCTAGGGTATGGAGTCGGGCAGGGATATATGGGTTTGATGTTAGGTAAGAGAACCCTCAGATTAAATATGTATGTGACATAAATTCCCACATATTGGTGCCCCGAGTGAGGAATATTGATGATCATGTGATTCAAAGTGGTCGTTAATTGTGAAGTATAATTATGAGCCTACCACAACCGCTGGTTATGAGGCTGGAGGCGGGGGTTTTCGCGGCGTCAAGAATGACTCAGCTGTTCAACTACCATATGCCATCACCCTGTGGTAGTAGATAGCATCAGAGGTTACGTACTAGTTAGTTGTAATAACTAAAGTGGGGGTTGGCCATAGGCCTGGTTATGCGCCTTGTTAGGCAAGCCAACAGCACTTCCCGCACTTATAATATAATTAATTATCAACTAACAATGTTTTTAGTAACGTAATCTTGCATTTAATATTTCATTTGAGTTAATCAATTAAAATCATGGCGGAAGGGACTAAATCATTAGCTGCTAAATTAGGTTGGCTGACACGATTATATAATACGTGTGACGAAGCAGCTAAGGCAATTCCTATTGACTATAATAGTTTAAAGTCAGGTCTACCATGGCTAAATGAGCAATGGGAAAAATATGAGGAGGCTTACTGCCTATATGAAGTTGAATTAAGACAAGCTGTGGATAAAAAAATTATTCAGATATGTGTTATCAATCATGAACACGAATGTCAAAGATATCTCGATAAAGTAATTGAATATGAGGGATTACTGGAGTGTGCTCATATTCCATCAACAGCGATAGCTTCTTTAACCCAAAGTTTGCAAGGTATTACGCAAGAACCCCCCCCACAGGGAGATCACGATTATTACGCCAGAAGGTAATCAGCTATATCAGCCACCCTCAGAGTTTAAGGATCCCACGTTAGTGGGTAGTTAAGCTGCGCCTGTTACGCAAATCAAACAGCCTGTAATTACGATTCAAACTTCTCAGCCTACCAGTAAACCACTTAGACCTACTCAAATAATAGATACAATCCCTACATCTGGGGCGACTTCTAGTGAAGTACGAATAATAAATTGTGTCTTATGTGAGGGGGAACATAGACCCTCCACATGTAATATCTATTCAGATGATTACACGAGAGTTGAAAGGTTAATGCGCCTTGGTAATTGCCTAAACTGTCTCCGTGGTAAACATGCTTCAAATGCATGCCCTATAAGGTTAAGAACTTGTAGGAAATGTAAACAATCTGTTCATAACATCGCTCTTTGTCCTAACAGTGATAATAACTCAGACCCTACAGTAGTTAAAATGGCATTCACTAATAAGAGTAGTTCAGCAGCTGTTCCCACTGCGGAGTTGAAGGTGTGCCATAATGGTAATGCAGTCATAGTAAAGACAATGTTTGACAGTGGTGCACAAAGATCCTTCATAAGCAGAGAGATAGTTGAATTATTACAACTACCCATAATTAATAAAGTGAACATAGCCATATCAGGTTTCTCGCCAATAATGAGGCTCAAACCTATGACATAGTTCAACCCCTAGTCCAATTGGGAAGATATAAATGTAGAGTAGCTGCTGTAGTAGTAAATAATATTGGTATTAGTTTAACTGTTAATGGACCAAAGGACACAGCTGAAATGCTAAGGGATAATGGCGTTAAACTAGTTAGTAATACCTTCAAAGATGTTGATGGACCTTTCCAATTAATAATGGGAGCCGATTATTTTGGGCGTTACCTAAGGAAGGTCATCAAAATACATAACGTCTCATGTTCACTAGTGCTGGTGGTAAGGTAATAATGGGACCCATCCCACATACCCATACTGTCGAACAGGAGAGTATTCCTAGTCATGCACAACCCCTATTAATTACCAGAATAGGAACCACTTTCTTGCCCACACCAATAAGTGAGGTTTTAGAGGAAAGTGGTATTCCAGTTCATAATGAATATATTGCCACTAATGAAAATCCTAATAATAATGTGTCGCGAGGAGATAATAACCTCAAATTGAATACAGGATTATGGTTTAAAGGCCCTACCTGGCTGAAAGAGTGTAATAATAATCCTAATATGGTTTCCACTCAGTCAGTCATATCTGAAGATATAATAAGGGAACCTGAATTGATCCCAGATCCTGTGATAGACATAAAGGTTTTCCTTATTGGTTAATACTCTCTGCAGGGTTAATACTCCCTGCAAGGTTAATACTCCCTGCAGGGTTAATACTCCCTGCAAGGTTAATACTCCCTGCAGGGTTGATACTCCCTGCAAGGTTAATACTCCCTGCAGGGTTGATACTCCCTGCAAGGTCAATACTCCCTGCAAGGTTAATATTCCCTGCAAGGTTAATAAAAGGGATAGTTCTGATCCTTTGAAGTTTTGTATCAGAACAATACAAAAGCAGGTATTTCCTGAGGAATATCAGCTATTGGCTTCAGCCAGCCCCCATAGGAACAAATTGACCATATTGGGTCTGTTCCTTGATCATGAGGGCATAATTAGGTATCGAGGTCGAAATTTTCAAGCTGGTCTTCCAAATAAAACCTGCCATCCCATACTAATTCCCAAACGCCATCATCTTACTAAATTGTTGGTGGAAGAATATCATAGAAACTCATTACATGGCGGAATGGCTACAATATTAGCCAATTTCAGGTGTAATTTTTGGATAAATCATGGTAGACAGGCAGTCAAATATTACCTCAAATCTCTCATTAAATTTAATAGATCTGAGTGTAGACTAGTCTCCTATCTAGGTCCCCCTGAACTTCCCGCTGATAAAGAGATCCTAAAACCAATTGAGGTCAATGGTGATGACTATACTGGGGATACTATAACATTAGGAGATAACTTTCCCCCCAATCAAGTATATGTCAGCATATTCACTGGTACCTCTATCAAGACTATTAATTTCAAAATAGCCAAAGACCACAGTGCCGAAACCACTATTGAAATGTTCCGGCGCTATGTGGCCTGGGGTGATGTCACATGAAGCGTAACTTCAGTTTTCGCCGGCCCCCAGTGTGGAAATTATCCACCAAACACCCTCTCATAATTGGTAGAGTGGTAGTTTGTTTCCCCCCCCCCCCTAGTGAGAGGTATTTTCCGCTCATAATAGGAGGGCGCGTATAGGGATATGTATATATAATTGTAATGGTAATGGGTAATAATTAAGGTAATTTAAGTACATGATTAGTACTGGGATAGGATAAATTAATATTCCCAGTGGTTAATAAGCATTGCACTTAAATAATTAGCACCTTGATTTTGAAGGGCGGTCATTGGCCGCCGCCCTTAGATTCTAGGCCACCTGACATGATACACGTGTCATAGGTATTGGTAGCGGGGGTCTCGCCCACCTTGGAGAATCAGTACCATTCCAGTTCCCGTGAGAGTAACATCTCTTTGATCTTATCTGATTACATTGATAAGAATTGTATATAGACTTTTTGTACATATAGCTTAAAATCAAAGGACATGTGTAAAGAAACAACACACTGATAACAATAGCCGTGCGTCAAGTAACTTGGTGTGAAAGCCCTTCTGACGCCGTAACAAAACACTCGCCTCCGCCCCTCCGCTTCTGTATTTCACGGGCGTCCTCGATCCCGGCGACCACTGCGGATCACAAGACCATTGCAGTATTAATACAAGACCTACAGCCCATTTTAACCCACTATCCACCGATAAGTATCCTAGTTAGTTGATTAGCTAGGGTATGGAGTCGGGCAGGGATATATGGGTTTGATGTTAGGTAAGAGAACCCTCAGATTAAATATGTATGTGACAAATTCCCACAAGTGGTGTGTCTGTGCGAAGTGTTTGTGAAATGTACGGCATTGGGAAAAAGTTCTGATCTGGATCAAGTGTTGATAACCTGGTTTAATCTTCATGTAAGTGAAGGGACAAAACATCAATAATCCGGAAATTTCGAAAATCCGGCAGTCCTGAGGTCCCATGGTTGCCGGATTAGTGATGGGCAACCTGTATAATTTTTTTGCTAGTAATAATTACTTTGCCGGTTGAACAAAAGAATAATATTTTTTTGTTTGATAATCATAATGCTCATTAAACTTTGGTTAATATCACTTTGGCTTTTTATAAACAAAAGTAACATGCACATTCAACTTTTGGTTATAGTAGTGTGGCTTTTTGTACAGTACAACAAAAAAATATATATAATAGAGAAAAAAATATTTCTGCTGTGAAAACAGCCCCATGGCAATTTGCTATCAAAGTGCCACAGTGGATTCCCCCGCACCACTCATTGTGTCTCATTATGATATAATTATACTACAATAATATAATTAGTGTTCATAAAACCCATTTGCTTAATTTTCCTTCTTTCCCCTCTCGTTTTCAAATAATGATAAGGTTATGATTTAAATCAGTGATTTAGAAAAAAATCATTTGATTTAACTCATGATTTAAATCAGTGATTAAAATCAACTTGATTTAAATCAAACAACCCTGGTAAGATGGTCACTCACAATGGTGTGAGAGACTTTGAAAGCCAAGAATGGGAAAACATTTACCCAGGAGACCAGCCTTAACAAAGACTTGCTCACCAACACTGGTGCCAAGAGTGTGGGAAAACATTGACACTGAAAATCACACTTAACACACATGCTCACTCACTCTGGTGTGAGAAACTTTGAGTGCCAAGAATGTGGGAAATAATTTGCCAAGAATAGTAGCACACTTAAATAATCGTCCAGACCATTTCATCATTCCTGATTTAATGCAGTTAAAATATAGCCATTATCCAGTATATCAACAATAAGTTGTCACTTTTTGCATCCAGTCACCCCCGATTTTAAATATCCGCAATCAAAATCTGTAAATTCTCCGAGCTTCCAAAACGCTCCTGACAACAAGCAGACAATGCACCATGGCTTGGTGACGTCACCTAAGGTGGCCTCCCAAACCCGTGGTAATACAAATATACGTAGAATTATAAATTAATTTAGTACGTGAAAAATTTTGGGTGTTTCTGATTGTTTTTTTGCAATATGGCATATACCGTATTTTACAGCTTATAAGACGCTGCATCTTGGAAGATGCACCCTGATTTTGGAAAGAAATTTCTAAGAAAAACAACAACAACAGACCACCAAAACTGTTGTCCGATAGTCATTTTCACACAAGAACACTTTCACTATTCATTATCTTCATTCAGCACTGCTCATCAGCCATTTTTATTTTCTAGCTTGTATGCAATAGTATAAGGAAGTCGTTATGTTGGCTGATCAGCTGAGTCTGGCTTTGTTGTCCTGAGTGTAAACACCTCTCACGTCCTCCCGTGCCTCACTACGTTGCCTGCCTCTTGTGCCTCACCACATATTGTTTGAATGTTCCTGTATGTGTGTAGTATTTGTGATGTACACACAAACATCGTTTCCCCGGACTAATAGGGGGGAGCACTGGTCCGGGAACCGCAAAAGTCCGGGAATCGCAACATTCCGATATGTTGTTGTTGTTTTTTTTTTTTTTTTTTTTTTTTTTTTTTTTTTCCCCCCATCACAAAGAACTGGCCAAGGGCACAAAAAAAATGGGTAACACAAAGCCCGCTTAGTTGCCAGTCCCTATAAGTAAGACAGTAAGAGAATAAAATATAAAAAAACCCACATTACCCACCCCCGGACGTTTATCCTACTCTTGTATTTACTTTCCGGCAACCGCCAATATCAACTACCCCGCCGTGGACTTTTACGTCGGCTGAGCATGCTGCCACCTGGCGGGAGGCAGCAGAAAGTGTTCAATAGTCTCAAGAGACGTTCCTGCACCAGGGGCAGTGGGGGTCAGGGGACTAACGGAGGCTGTGCTGGTGAACCGTGAGTGTCGTGTGTCCAAATGTAAACAATACGCCCGCTGAGCATGCTGCCACCTGGCGGGAGGCAGCAGAAAGTGTTCAATAGTCTCAGAGATGTTCCTGCACCAGGGGCAGTGGGAGTCAGGGGACTGACGGAGGCTGTGCAGGTGAACCGTGAGTGTCGTGTGCCCAAATGTAAACAATACGACCGTTGAGCATGCTGCCACCTGGCGGGAGGCACGGACACTGACCAGGGGTGACAGGAGACGCTCGGACCGCCGGAGAACTTTGTCAATATTCGAACAGGACCAGGCATTTCAACGTTAAAAAAAAAAAAAAAATGTCCGGGACTCTGACATATCCCCGGACCTCGAATTTTGTCCGGCAAATCCGAAATCCGGGAAATGGAGGTCCGGGAAATCGAGGTTTGTGTGTACATAAGTATACAGACTTTCATCTAATGTAACAAACAAAGTTCCTTATACACGGAATGGCTGTTGGCGCCAATCTGCCGAGGCGGAATGGCTCCCGCCAGTACCACAGTAAACATCACAGCGTGAAGACTGATTAGTTGATTTGAATATCTTATGGTATTTGAAATACTTGTAACAGATGAGTACTCAGGTTACATCATATAAGAGGCTGAATGAGGAGTTTTCAAAGCTAAGCTGCCAGATGTCTCTCGCGCATCTCATATCCTCTGCCCTTTGAGCCTGAATGATCTATCATTTACCGTAAATTCTCTGTACTTCTTTGGGACATATCAGAATTACCCTTCAATACAACAACTGAAACAGTCCTTAATAAAAAATGTAGTTTATCATTTTATTTTTCTGCAGTTGATGAAAATATTGGCAAAAGAATTGAATATTTGAAAACTCAATCTTAAAAATTGTCTGTTCATGAAAACACGCAAGTTCAAGCAGAATGAAGCTTCAGGAAATATCTACTTGTATGTAAGCATTCACTGAGTACCTGTTTTGGGTGTAGCTACAGGGAGGTCCCGAAGATACGAGCAGTTAGGTTCCACCTGGCATACTCGTAAAGCGAAATCTCGTATAACGAAACACATAACTAATGGTAAAATATAGGTTTGGTTCCAGGACCCCATCAAAAAAAAAAAAAAAAAAAAAAAAAGACATGTTTTTCAAGCTAAAATAAACCATAGCAAACACAACAAACACAGCGTCTATATTACCCACACTGTACTACCTATTCTGTAGAAAAAGCATTCTGAAAGAGAAAATAGCACACAAAATAACATAACTGCACATTAATTAAACATAAAACATGCATAACAAGCAAAAAAGACGTTGTAATGTAGGGGACGCCGCGTGATACAAGAGAAGGTAGTGTAGCGGTCTCAAGGTTGGGGCCGCACACCTGCTTATTACCCCTAAAGGTCAGGCCACGCCATATGCTTAATTACCCTTCAGGTCACGCCTTGCTATGGGTGACCTGACTGCTGTCCCAGGTTGGGGCCGCACAACTGCTAATTACCCCTAAATGTCAGGCCAAGCCATATGCTTAATTACCCTTCAGGTCACGGCTTGCTAGGGGTGACCTCACTGGGGTCAACCAAATCCCCCTTTGTCCAGCCCAGGAGTGGTAGGGCGCACATTTTAAACTCGATAATTTTACTCATCCCAGTTTGAATGTCGTATCATTGGATTTTCGATCTCGTATATTGAAAATAGACCCTAATTTACACATCTCGTATCATCGGATTCTCGTATACCGAATGCTCGTATAACGGGACCTCCCTGTATATGTCTCTCTTACGACAAAAATATAACCAAAACACAGTGTGGCGTTCAGCATCTCCACAGAAACCATCCCGCCGGCAGGATCTGCTATAACTCACTTTCCTGTTGTCATCACACAGCTCAGCACCGCCGCTCCCTTATACCTCACGGCTCACATCCCTGATACTCCTAACCCCTCAACCCCAGAGGCTGTCATCCTAACTATCATCACCCGCTGATCTCTTCACACTGTCTGTCCTCTACTGGAATATTCGCGGCATCCGCTCCCACATACAGGAGACTTTTGTCTCCTTATTTCATGCTCTGAGCTTCAAGTTATCTATAGCTGCCTCCGTTAACACTTTCTTATTTACCCCCATATCCTGATTTCGAATTACGATTTAGTTTCCTCTTATTGCCTTGTTTGTCCTCCAGAAAACAACCCATATGTTTCTCTAAACGTAAATTCTCACTCTACCGAATTCATTGTCTTTAAATTAAGGCTCATTTTTTTTTTTTTGTCTTTTTACATTAAGACTCCCAAATTAAGACTTTAAATTAAGACTAAATTAAGACTTAAGGTTTTGCACTTACTGATTTAGTCTTCTTCCTCTAACAGATACTCCGTGGTGTAGGGGAAGCACGCTCGATTCACAACCGAGAAGTCCCGGGTTCGATCCCCGGGCGGAGCGGAAACAGTTGGGCTGTTTCCTTAAAAACCCGAGCCCCTGTCCACCCCAGTGATTGGGTACCGGGTGTTAGCCGGGGGTTTATAACCCGCTTCCCGGGGTGCTGGCTTCTGCCAACACTATAAGCACTAGCAGACAGCTCTCTAGGGGTAGTTTGTGAGCTGTCTGGTTACAGCGGAGATCCATCTCAGCTGTGTCGATACGATGAAATTATTCAAACATCAAACATCAGATAAACCTGTTGACATAGGATAAACCAGAGGACTATAGGGTATTCAGAGAGAAGGGTTGATTGATTGATTCAGAGAGGAGTGGAGGTGTACGTGGCAGCGGGGATTTTTAGTAAACAAACATTTCTAGTTTTCTACTGTCTTGGATCCAGGACTGTTCGTTGAGGTGCCAAGCACTTAAATTACTTCTTGGTTAAATGTTCGTCGTAAGAGAGACATATACACCTAAAACAGGTACTCAGTGAATGCTTACCTACAAGTAGATATTTCCTGAAGCTTCATTCTGCTTGAACTTGCGTGTTTTCATGAACAGACAATTTTTAAAGATTGAGTTTTCAAATATTCAATTCTTTTGCCAATATTTTCATCAGCTGCAGAAAAATAAAATGATAAACTACATTTTTTATTAAGAACTGTTTCAGTTGTTGTATTGCAGGGTAATTCTGATATGTCCCGAAAAAGTACAGAGAATTTACGGTAAATGATACGGTAAATGATTCAGGCTCAAAGGGCAGTGGATATGAGAGCGCGAGAAACAGGCTTGAGCGTGAGCTTATTAGAAAACTCCCCATTGAATAGCTACCTAAGCTAACCTCCTACAACATTCATCTTGGAAGACGCATGTGTATTTCTTAGGGTATTTTTTGGGGGAAAAAATGCGTCCTATAAGCCGTAAAATACGGTACTTGCATCCTTTATGCATGCAGCAAGAAAGCTGTGCCTTTCCAGAGGGCTTATCACCCGTTGCCGACCTATACGGCCACGATAAATGTGTGGAGAAGGTGTGTGTGCCGGGGGAGAGGCAAGCTGTGTGAGGCAGATTGTCGCCCTCCCGTGACGGCATCAGCAAGTTTCTTGCCACGGCTGGAACGGGGCTGGTTTTTTCCCGCGCTTTTTACAAAAGTCATGTTTTTAGGGAAATAAGTCGTGGAAATGAATTACTTTTTGTGGATTAGGTATTTTGAATGAACATTCAACATCATTTTGTACAGAAAAAAGGGGTCTGGACTTTAAGGGTAGCGGCAGATTTTTAGATTTTTATTTTGTATTAATTGGGTTAAGGCATAGACCACTGTATACCTGGACTGTTCACGTGACAATGTTTTGAAATTACAAGCTGCATAGGGGCCTGCGGCCCACCCGACAAAGAGATATAGTGGTCTATGGACTATCATATAGACTGGTTTATCAGTATATGAGGCGCCGCGTGTAGAAAGGGGGCTAAGCGCCATTTTCAAAAAGCTGAGAAAATCGCCTTCAAAGTTTGGCGATTTTCAAAACAGTGCCATTTCAAAACGGTTCGATAGATTTTCATGAAACTTTCACCAAAGCATATTCAAACAGTGGTATAACAGTGGGTAATACAGCAATAATTTTAAAAGTGCTCCTTTAAGTGTTAAGTGCACTTCAGCAAGAATATCCACTTCAAAAATTTGCAAAAATGACCAAAAAGGTACCCAAACACCAAAATAACCAATAAAAATGTAAAAAATTTTAGTGTTTCAAGTAATTCAAAACCATTTCCCAAATATTCCAAAAACCTTTGGGTCTTACTTCAGGTAAGTAAAAAAAAGTGTAACAGTAACGGTGTAAAAACATTTATAAGACCTTTCTCATCTTTCTCACCCTCATCAGAATCTTTCTAAGATTTTCTAAGAAATACTGGCCATATAAAAATTTCTAATGGTAGCGTTGGAATCCTCATAAATTCCGCTCTTTTGGGCATATAAGCCATACAAAGTTGACTCAGGAAATATCGAGCTACGAAGTGGTGAACGTAAATATTTCTTATTTCTTTTTATTTCAATGTTTTTTCTAAGTCGTTAAACCCCGCTATTTACATGTATTTCTTGTTATTTTGTCTTTCATAAGGCAGAATAATATCTTGCGAAACCAACGATATAATTTTATAATAATGCCAGGAAAAAAAGAATAATCGTGGTAAAATTTGGGATAACATAACCAAAACATTCGCCGCAGAGTCGGCTTTTACGCGCAGCCTCGTAGAGACCCCAGACTGAGTCGCAGTGGCCGAAAAAAACTTTTTAAACTTTTCGTGCGTGAAAGGGTTAAACCTATTTTCTACCATAAAATGAATCACAGGGCCATCGCCGAAGGCATTTTACGAACACTTTTCCACCCAGTAAAACCCCTTACCGTCTCATAAATGTTTCCAAAACGTCCCAGTACACTGTGTTTAATAATAAAATCATAGATTTCACCTCGGTAATAGACAGTAAAGCACAATTCTTGGACATTAATGAGGGTGATTCTTTTCCAAGATGAGTTCAGCTACGCACCTACGCATTGATGAACTTGCAAGCAGCACTCCTCGGGCCTCCCCTACTCCACACAGGCCCCATGTCCCCTCTAGTATTGGTCATGTGTGGTATATTGTGGTCTATTTTGGTCATTATGGTCATGCGCCTTAGCGTCAAACCGACCACACCACCACTTTTCCCCATCAATATGCACTAATACCATATGAAAAAATTATACCAAAACCCTTCCTGCCGATGTCTATTATTATAAAAAGGATTTATGCAGATTTACTTACTCTTTGGGAGAAATTTGGAGAAATTAGCGCAAGTATAGCAGGAGACGTCCGAAAACCTCGCACATCTGTTTACAAGCGCCCATATTGCGGCGCGTGGGTGGGAGGGTGGCAGCGCGAGCCAATGAGAACGCCGCGGCGCACAACGCTGCAAATTTTCATTTGGGTGGGGCCGCAGCTCGCAAGCTAGAAAGTGAATTCATGCAGACGCGGACATAACACCCTTGCAAAGCGGCTTGAATTCATGCAGACGCGGACATAACACCCTTGCAAAGAGGCTGGAAAAAAGAGTGCCATGCTAAATGAATGTTCTGAAAGATTCAATTCTCAGCCTTACAGCTTTGGAGCTATGAGGTGCTAAGGGACACCAATGGATTGAGCATGTGACAACGCGTCGATTGGTACCAAAAAAGCAATTTTCAAGAAAATGGCGCTTAGCTCCCTTTCTACACGCGGCGCCTCATATATGATATACTGTAATCTTTGCAAATGTTTGTTCTATAATATTATCAAATAAAAAACAGTAAAACACGCTCAAGAAATGCCATTACGAGACTATGAAGAAATATGCATGAACTTAATATTCACTTAACTCTTCGCCATTTAAAACTTTGCGAGTCAACTTTTATCATGAAGGGTATCAATAGAAGCGCAATTTTATTAGCTTTCCATTGGTATACAGGTTGAAGTTCCCAAACTCGGCAACGTCGGGACCAGCGCCGAGCCGAGTAATGAAATTTTCCGACTTTTAGAACGTAGATATATTAAGGGGAAAAAAAGCATCCAACTTCTTCAAAAGGTCAATTTTCTCAGAAATAGTTAACACATTGTTCTTCCTTTTCTTTTCACTTGCACCAGCAGGTGTTCCTGGACGTTTGGGAGCCATAATACCAATAACAGACCTGTAGAAGTACACAAAATAACAGTGTACACAACTCTACAGTCACAACACCACTGAACAATAACAACAAACAAATCGGCGGGAGAAACCAAGCGGCCTAGTGTGGTGGCACCTAGCGGCCGACCCGGCAACTACGCGCCGGGTTTTGGGTGTTCTGCCGTGTTTTGGAAAATCCGGAACCATAGCAGAGTTTTGGGTGTTGCCGAGTCTTGGGATGCCGAGTTTGGGAACTTCAACCTGTATTTCGTTATCTGATAAATGAATTAGAACCATGCATAAATTAGCATTAAATAAATAAATAAAATCATCAATTGGGTAATTTTCCCGATTGATGATGTTATTTATTTACTTATATATTTCGTTTTCTGATAAATGAATTAGCACCATGTATAAATTAGCAATAACTAAATAAATAACCTCATCAATCGGGAAAATTACCCGATTGATGATTTTATTTATTTAGTTAACGCTAATTTATGCATAGGGGTAATTCATTTATCAGAAAACGAAATACATCAATGGAAAGCTAATAAAATTGCGCTTCTATTGATACCATTCATGATAAAAGTTGACTCGCAAAGTTTTAAATGGCGAAAAGTTGAAGTGAATATTAAGTTCATGCATATTTCTTCAGAGTCTCGTAATGGCATTTCTTTAACCTGTTTTACTGTTTTTTATTTGATAATATTATAGAACAAACATTTACGAAGATTACAGTATATCATATATACTGATAAACCAGTCTATATGATGCGTATATATATATATATGAATCCGAGCGGCCCTCCGACTTCAGGGCAAGTTCAGGCCCATGTGCAACAGGCCGATATTCCGTGCACAGTCTAGGTATACAGTGGTCTATGGTTAAGGTTATACAGTGGTCCCTCACGTTTGGCGATTTAATTAGTCTTGCCAAACCATCGGCAAAAGTGAATTTCGCCAAACGCGAATAGTACTTTCAATGGGAAAATTATCCATTAGTCTTTGACGAGGCCCGAGTTCACCCTTCTGACCATTTTCGTACTTTAACTTTTCACATCGCATCGCGTCAATCCAAAAACGTGTAGTTTAAGCTTGCGTAAAACAAAAGGTACCTGTATAGTGTTGAGAGTAAGGCGATTGAGGTGGTTTGGACACGTGAAGAGGTGAGAAGGTGGTGAGGCATTGAGGAGAGCTATTAGAGTGGAAGTTCCAGGTCGCCGTCCACCGGGCAGGCCAAGGAAGACATGGAGGCAGTGTGTTGAAGAGGATCTGGCAGCATTGGGCATTGAAGAAGTTGAGGCAACGGATAGAGATAGTTGCCATCGGCCGTCTAACCTTATATAAATTATGGGAAAAACTAACGTTAAACAGAAAGAAGAAGAAGAAGGTTAAGGTTATGATATATATACCATAAATCAGGGACACCATGTACAACCAAGTTCAACCATGTACAACCCCATGTATCCCAAGAAAAATAATTGTGACCTTTGAATTTTTTGCAATGTACTTTTTTTTTTTTTTTTCTATTTGGTAAACTTGAAATGCTACCTACTCCAATGATAATAAATCTACACTAATGACATTAATATGGTACAAGTACTTTGTTCAGATCATCGAAATTACTACAGTATTAGGTAACTCAGTAAAAATGTATGGTTTGCAGGATATGAATTTTCAAATTTTCAACCCCATTTTTACCAGTCAAACAGATACCGTACACAGAAAAAATTTGACAACATTTTCCTCAGTTAGATATGATGAAAAGCAATGTGTAAAACCATTATGCCGAGTTTGGGCATGTTATGTATTTTTTGTGTGTAGTATCTCAAAACAAAACTTATGTTTTGAGATACTGTCCAATAAAGTTTTTGAATACCTTTGATTAATCAGTGATATTATGGCATTAGCTTGTCCTTTAAGTATTATAACACATAAAATCAAGATTTCTTTACATTCAATCATACAAAATATTGTGAATATCTCCGATTTTTTTTTTTTTTTTTTTTTGTTTCTTTTTACATCTTGGCCTATAGTGCCTGTAGGCAGTGACTTCCAAGGTTCGGATGGTAGGCTCTGGAGGTTCACTTAAGGGCTGTGATGGTTGACCCTCGGCCATGGTGGCGCAGGCAGGATTTTTATAGTGACGCCTGTGATAAGAGGCTCATGCCGCCCACCCGTGTCCTTCGATGCACTCGCAATCAGCCACTCGACGGTGCAGAAAGATTTTGGTTTTTGTCGAGGATCGAACTCGGGTCACCCAAGAACGCCACTCGGAGATGCTAACCACTCTGCTACAGCCTCCCCAATCTGACTGGCCACTACCCTTACACACATCCTCACCGACATTGGTGTGAGAAACTTTCAGTGCCTGGAATGTCTGAAATCATTCACCCTTAAAAACTGCCGTGACAAACACATTCTCACCCACACAGGTGAAAGAAAGTACAATTGTGATATTTGTGGCACGAGTTTCCTTACCATGACATATGTTGTCAGACATATCAAACACACATGTGAGGTGGAGAGGTCTAGCACATTGAATCCAGGCTTTTAACCCGGTAGCACATCAGATTGTCAAATTGGCCCTGCACCAAACTTTGGCCCAGTGCTCTTCCCTGATCTAAGAAGGTCAGCTTGTGCTGCCTATAGCTTCATTGTTGATAGCTTCATTGTTGTGTCTGCTCTTGAGGTTAGCAGTGTGAATGCTCTTCTTAGACCCACAGTGTGCATACTGGCGCTACATCAGGGATTGGCACACTCGCCCACAACTGTTCGGGACTGGTATTAGGAGAGGTAGTAAGTATCCAGGCTCAAACATTACTGCTTGGTATGCTATGAAATATCATTATTTTAGGTGAATAGACATATAATCACATTTTAATGGCTATTATTCATACATATGAGTTAAGATATGAAAAATACAAGCAAGGCGCTCATCCACGCCTGGCAGAGCGGCCGCGGCAGCAGCAGCAGCATCATAAGACATTATAATAACCCCAAAATGAGATAAAAAGGAAGAAAAAGTCTCCTGTAAGTTGATAAGTTATCCCTAAAATGTTGGTGATTTCTCTCAGCGTCTGACTAGAGAAAGCCAAACAAATTATCACAACTAAAAGAAGAAAAAAAACTAAAGAACAGAGTGGCAAAGGAGATACACTAAAACCCTTATAACTCTGCATTATAACTCGGAATTTGACATAACTCGGCAAGGCAAAGACAGTCGGCAAAATATTCTTACTCTTGCCGAGTAATTATTTTTATTTTTTTTTTTTTTTTACATCTATGCCTATAGCACCTGTAGGCAGTGACCTGCAGGGCTCAGATGGTAGGTCCTGGAGGCACACTTGAGGGCTGTGATGGTTGGCCCCTCGCCCATGGTGGCACAGACAGGATTTTTATAGTGACGCCTGTGATTAGAGGTTCATGCCGCCCCCCTGTGTCCTCCCACGCACTTGCAGTCGAGGTAGAGTGATGGACAAGGCCTTTTGGGTATTCTTAGGCCAAACTCGACGGTGCAGAAAGATTTTTAGTGGATTTATGAGTGGTACTTATGGGTAAAAGTTATTTACAATTTTTTATTTTTCATTTTTTTAACCCATATCAGAGGAGGGCATTTGCATAATTCGGCATATTGAATAACTCGGCAAGGGCCAGAGCCCCTATCGTGGCCGAGTTATAAAGGTTTAGTGTGCGTTAAGCTCGAGATCGAACTTGACAGACCTACAAAGCAATCCTAAGCAGAAGAGGTCACAAGAAGAACAACAACAAGCCAGACCCCAGGCCCTGGCTGTCAAAAGTTTTGCTTATTATAATTACAATTGCTCATTAATATATATATATATATATATATATATTATATATTATATGGTTGTGATGAGCTATTCTATATACGTGTCACTATTTAGGTCAGTGTAGCACCGTGTGTCACCTTAAATAAGGGTGATTTAAAGTAATCGTCCAAACCATTTCATCATTCCTGATTTAATGCAGTCAAAATATAGCCTGATCGAGTATATCAACAATATGTTGTAACTTTTTGCATCCAGTCCCGTTTTTAAATGATCCGCATTCAAATCTGTAATTCCCCGAGCTCTCAAAAAAACTAACAACCAGCAGACGACGCACCACGGCTCGGCGACGTCAAGTTCGGAAGCTTCCCAGCCCTGCCTGATACAAATACACAGAGAATCAGAAATAAATATAGTACTTGAAGAATTTTGGGTGTTTCTGATATATATTTTTTGCGATATGGCATATACAGGGAGGTCCCGAAGATACGAGCAGTTAGGTTCCACCT
The DNA here is from genome assembly GCA_016584305.1 of Chionoecetes opilio. Taxonomy (NCBI): domain Eukaryota; kingdom Metazoa; phylum Arthropoda; class Malacostraca; order Decapoda; family Majidae; genus Chionoecetes; species Chionoecetes opilio. The sequence goes on from JACEEZ010000394.1 coordinate 65,035, forward strand.
GGCATACTCATAAAGCGAAATCTCGTATATCGAAACACATAACTAATGGTAAAATATAGGTTTGGTTCCAGGACTCCAACAATTAAAAAAAGAAAAAAAAAAAGACTTGTTTTTCAAGCTATAATAAAATTTGGTAATATTTAGTAGGGGTGCGAGAACCCCTTGATGAATCCTGTGATCCCTGGTGATATCCTATGGTGCTATCACATGCGTGGGAGCTGACCTGACTTCTTCAGGAAGGCACATATTATACAGCTGATAACGGGGTGTTGTGTTGTGCGGGCGGCAGCCGATGTCCGCCGCCAGCGGAGATCTCCTTGGTAATAATTTAGTAGGAAAGCGAGGACCCTTTGAGGAATCCTATGATCACTGGTGATATCCTATGGTGCTATCACAGGCATAGGAATTGACTGTCTTCTTCAGGAAGGCACAGGTGAGGCGGATGACGGCGGTTTTTGAGAGAGGCGGCGGACGGGGCAGGCCGCCGCCTCCTCCACCAAGGTAGGTTTGGGCAGGCTTAAACGTCTTATCACTCGTTATTATACAACTTAGTGATTATGGTGAGATGTTATATACACGTGTCATTATCTAAATCAATGTAGCACCGTGTGTCATAAGGGTGATTTAAAGATGTTATGATGAGGTGACTGCTGGCCGAGCTGGTGGGGCAGTGAGTGACGGAGAAATACTTGCCGCATATCACAAATATTCACCATTTTAACACACATACACACCTTCTACCACCAATACACTAACAACACAGGCTCCTTACTTATATATCTTACTATCTGATACATTAAAACTACTTAAAATGCAAGCATTCAAAATAAAACGAGAATTAGTTTTAGATGACGGGGACAGAAGGCGGAGAGAGGCAGTCTGGCATGCCATTCTTGCCCGGAAATATGCCTCGCTGGCTTGTTATTGGTCGAGAAGGTTTAAAAACTGTTTGTCATTGGCTGGTGATGGATGACGCCTTAGCCAGTCACAACCTTCCTACTCGTTTATGACCTACCGAGGGAGCTTTCAATCAGCTTTGTAGCTTCCGTCATTAGGGAAAGTAGTATCTAGGTAGTGCGAGAGCAGGTTGTTGCTGGCCATACTACCTCCGTTGCTGGCTTCGCGCCCAGGGTTGTGAATTTTTGTAGGCCACATTGTCGTACCAAGCCACCAGAATTATCATATTTTCAGATTGATTATCGTACAACCTTAGGTAAAATCATAGTCAGTAAATGACTTTAAAATTTTAGTAAATACACACAAACCTCGATTTCCCGGACCTCGATTTCCCGGATATCGGATTTGCCGGACAAAATCCGAGGTCCGGGGATATGTCAGTCTCGGACAATTTTTTTTTTTTTTTTTTTTTTTTTTTTTAAATAATTTTTTTAAGTGCCTGGTCCTGTTCGTAAATTGACCAAGTTGTCCGGCGGTCCGAGCTTCTCCTGTCACCCCTGGTCAGTGTCCGCGCCTCCTGCCAGGTGGCAGCATGCTCAGCGGTCGTATTGTTTACATTTGGGCACACAACATTCACGGTTCACCTGCACAGCCTCCGTCAGTCACCTGACTCCCACTGCCCCTGGTGCAAGAACATTTCTGAGACTATTGAACACTTTCTGCTGCCCCCCGCCAGGTGGCAGCATGCTCAGCGGTCGTATTGTTTACATTTGGGCACACGACACTCACGGTTCACCTGCACAGCCTCCGTCAGTCACCTGACTCCCACTGCCCCTGGTGCAAGAACATTTCTGAGACTATTGAACACTTTCTGCTGCCTCCCGCCAGGTGGCAGCATGCTCAGACGTCGTATTGTTTACATTTGGGCACACGACACTCATGATTCCACCTGCACAGCCTCCGTTAGTCCCCTGACCCCCACTGCCCTGGTGCAGGAAGTCTCTTGAGACTATGAACACTTTCTGCTGCCTCCTCCAGGTGGCTGCATGCTCAGCGGACGTAAAAGTCCGCGGCGGGGTAGTTGAATACTGTGCGGTTGCCGACAGTAAATACTAGAGTAGGATAAACGTCCGGGGTGGTAATGGCATCGGATTATATTTTTTTTTTTTTATTTTTTTTTTTTTACTTGCGATTCCCGGACTTTTGCGGTTCCCGGACCAGTGCTCCCCCTATTAGTCCGGGAAATCGAGGTTTGTGTTAACTTGTAATTTACTTTAGTAAATAACTTGGTAATTTTACTCACCCCAGTTTGAATGTCGTAACATTGGATTTTCGATCTCGTATATTGAAAATAGACCCTAATTTACACATCTCGTATCATCGGATTCTCGTATACCGAATGCTCGTATAACGGGACCTCCCTGTACTTGCATCCTTCATGGATACAGCAAGAAAGCTGTGCCATTGCAAAGAGCTTAGCACCCATTTCCGACCTATTTGACCATGATATGTGTGTGCAGCGCCTGGCAGTGGCGGGTGAGAGGAGCGCGGTGTGAAACACACTGTCTTGTCGCGCTCCTCTCACCCGCCATTGCCAGGCGCTGCACACATATATCATGGCCAAATAGGTCAGAAATGGGTGCTAAGCTCTCTGCAAAGGCACAGCTTTCTTGCTGTATCCATGAAGGATGCAAGTATATGCTACATCACAAAAAATATATATCAGAAACACCCAAAAATTTTCAAGTACACACAAACCTCGTTTTTCCGGACTAATAGGGGGGAGCACTGGTCCGGGAACCGCAAAAGTCCGGGAATTGCAACAGTCCGATGCCATTTTTTTTTTTTTTTTTTTTTTTTTTTTAATGACAAAGAACTGGCCAAGGGCACAACAAAAATGGTTAACACAAAGCCCGCTTAGCTGCCAGTCCCTATAAAGAAGACAGTAAGAGAATAAAATAAAAAAGAGGGGTGAGCCAATTTAGTTCATTACCCACCCCCGGACGTTTATCCTACTTTAGTATTTATTGTCCGGCAACCGCCAATATCAACTACCCCGCCGCGGACTTTTACGTCCGCTGAGCATGCTGCCACCTGGCGGGAGGCAGCAGAAAGTGTTCAATAGTCTCAAGAGACGTTCCTGCACCAGGGGCAGTGGGGGTCAGGGGACTAACGGAGGCGGTGCAGGTGAACAGTGAGTGTCGTGTGTCCAAATGTAAACAATACGACCGCTGAGCATGCTGCCACCTGGCGGGAGGTAGCAGAAAGTATTCAATAGTCTCAGAGACGTTCCTGCACCAGGGGCAGTGGGGGTCAGGGGACTAACGGAGGTTTGCAGGTGAACCGTGAGTGTCGTGGGCCCAAATATAAGCAATACGACCGCTGAGCATGCTGCCACCTGGCGGGGGGCGCGGACACTGACCAGGGGTGATAGGAGACACTCGGGCCGCCGGACAACTTTGTCAATTTACGAACAGGGCCAGGCATTGCAACGTAAAAAAGAAAAAAAAAAAAAAAAAAATGTCCGGGACTCTTGACATATCCACGGACCTCGGATTTTGTCCAGCAAATCCGATATCCGGGAAATGGAGGTCCGGGAAATTGAGGTTTGTGTGTACTATATTTATTTCTGATTCTCTGTGTATTTGTATCAGGCAGGGCTGGGAAGCTTCCGAACTTGACGTCACCAGTAAGTTTCGCGCCACGGCTGGAATAAAGCTGTTGTTTTTCCCGCGCTTTTTACAAAAGTCATGTTTTTAGGGAAATAAGTCGTGGAAATGAATAATTTTTTGTGGATTAGGTATTTTAAATGATCATTCAACATATTTATGCAAAGAAAAAATGGGTCTGGACGATTACTTTAAGGTGTTGAGGTGACAGTGGACAGTCTTGCAGCGACCACCCCATAACACTAATAATCACTATTTTAAACAACTAAATCTTCTACCACTAATAATCACTATTTTAAACAACTAAAACTTCTACCACTAAATCACTAGCAGCACAGGCTCCTTCCTTATATATATTAATATCTGATATATTAAAACTCCTTAAAAAACAAGCATTCCAAAATAAAATGAGAAAATAATAAATTATGTTGAGTTGACAATTCCAGCTGCTATAGGCGGTCTGGCATGCCATTCTTGCCCGCAAACTTGTCACGCAAATGGAGTCCGTTAAATCCGAAGTCCGTTAACCCGAGGTCCGTTAAATCGAAAATCTACTTTATATACACACAAACCTCGTTTTCCCGGACTAATGGGGGGGAGCACTGGTCCATGAATCGCAAACGTCCGGGAATCGCAAAAGTCCGAAGCCATTACCCACCCCCGGACGTTTATCCTACTCTAGTATTTACTGTCCAGCAACCACCAATATCAACTACCCCACCGCGGACTTTTACGTCACTTTGTTGTTGTTTTTAGGGCTGCGAGGATCCCTTGGGGAACACTTTGAGCCCTGGTGATGTCCTATGATGCTATCACAGGCGCTGTAGTTGACCTGTCTTCCTCGGGAAGGCACAGGTGAGGCGGATGACAGCATGTTGCTGGGAGGGGTGGACGCCAGCCGCCGCCGACGTTCAGGGTGAGGAGTTGAGAGCGTAGCACTACACGATGGGAGTGGAAGCGCTGACACTGCAGCAGAAAGTGTTCAATAGTCTCAGAGAAGTTCCTGCACCAGGGGCAGTGGGGGTCGGTGGACTAACGAAGGCGATGCAGGTGAACCGTGAGTGTCTTGTGCCCAAATATAAACAATACGACTGCTGACCGTGCTGCCACCTGGGTGGACGCCAGCCGCTGCCAGCAGGGTGGGCTGGTCAAAGTGGCGACGTTCAGGGTGAGGAATTGAGAGCATAGCACTACATGGTGGGAGTGGAAGCGCTGACACTGCAGCAGAAAGTGTTCAATAGTCTCAGAGACGTTCCTGCACCAGGGGCAGTGGGGGTCAGGGGACTGACGGAGGCGGTGCAGGTGAACCGTGAGGGTTTCTTGTGCCCAAATGTAAACAATACGACCGCTGAGCATGCTGCCACCTGACGGGAGGCACGGACACTGACCAGGGGTGACAG